>VDFB02073023.1:0-42863 GCA_007258455.2 Sequoia sempervirens
GTAGGAAACCAGCTCAAGCACACAAGCAACCAGCTCAAGCAAGTAGGCAACTAGCTTAAGCACACAAGCAACCAGCTCAAGCAAGTAGGCAACTAGCTCAAGTAGGCAAGCAAGTAGGTCAAGCACACAAGCAACTAGCTCAAGCACGCATAGGATGGCAGGAACGATGCTCTAATACCACTGAAATCTCCCCACTTGGGGACGCCCTAAATTTTCTTGAAATCCTTATGTTCCAATTGATAAATGAGTGAGTGAGTACTTTTCAACTAATTGAAACCTTGATTGAAGTCCTTCTTTCCCAATCAATCTGGTCTTCACACTTAGAAGATACTGTTAGTGTGGATCAATCATTTAAGAAATCTATCATCTGTACTAATTTAAATTATCATAGTTACTCATAATGCTCAATAATTGCTGCAAGCATCATTATTTTATATATCTAATTCACACATCTACCCATACATACATATACACATACATATACATATACATATACATATCTAGTACTACAATTAAATATCCATGAATGGTAACACTAAAATGTTATCTATATAAATCCTGTTAATAAGAAACTTACTATCAACAATTATGCATCATAAATAACATTAAAGATATTGTAATAGCATTTTATATAACCCATTATTTAATTGCCTATGGATCCTATTATTATTTTTATCCATAACATAATTACTAATTAACAATAAAAGATATTATAATCATACTATCTATGGCCTCACCTTACCTTTACTCACAATAAATAACAACATACCAGATATGGTAAGCAATCTGCAGAATATCTTTTTTTATCTCTTTCTTTTCTTGATACCTGCTCTTTAATCAGATATAAATCCTTCTCTTATGTTGTTGCCTTCCAACTCAGGATATATATATATATATATATATCCCTTTATTAATATCCTGAGATATTAATGGCCTTAATATAAAAATATATTTCTCATGCTTTGTTCTCTCATTCTGATTTCTTACAATTGCTCTCCAACTTCCCCTTGTAATTCCAATACTTCTTGATCCCTCATTTCATTCCATGCCCTCATATTTGACTAGTTCTTTTCCTTTATAGACCGATCAAGAGGCATGCTCCTTGCAAATGCTGTCCAAGGTTCCATCGTGCCTTTTCTATAATTGTTGCATCCCTTGAAAATGGTACACTCTTTTTAGAGGCCGTTTAGGAGTTGATATTTATATTTGTTTATTTCATTTAGATTATAATCAGATTTTAATAATATTCATAATATTATTTATATTATTTATTTTACTCATATTTATTTTAAATTGTAATTACTCTTATATGGGGTTATTGAGGGATTGCTAAATATTGGTTTTGATATTATATTTTATTGTCTTCTATTTTATTATTTGTTTCTTTTATATTTGTTGATGAATAATAGCTCAGGTCTGATATATAACAATGATTGCTATAAGCATCATCATTGTTTCTGTTAGATCTGTCTCTCATTAATATTTCTAGAAATAAGTATTCGATTTCAATAGATGTTGAACTAAATACGCATTGATAAACCTCTGAAATCTGTCACCTCGTATGGGCGCGTATTAGTTAGCACTGGTTATCTCGTATGATTCTGGAACTGCATGATGAAAGGAACACGTCCTTGAGCAGACGTGTCTCCAAGTGTGGAGACACGTCCTCTCAAGAGGCGTGTCCCTTTGGTTAGGAAACCCTGCGCTCAAAGGAACACGTCCCTTGAGTGGACGTGTCTCCAAGTATGGAGACACGTCCTCTCAAGAGACGTGTCTCTTGAAAACAGGTCTCTCCTTTATATATAAAATGTGAAACCCTTCTCTTTTGCAGTCATCGAAATCTATCAATGTTCTGCACCCTGCACATTCTACACTCAGAGAAATATTCAGAAAACCGAATTTGCATCTGAAGTTCATAATAAAATTTCTGACCTTAGTTCTTTCACTGTTTCAGAATCCTGTCAGTCACAGATTTGATCGAATTTAACATGGTATCAGAGCCACGTTGAGTAAATACAAATCAAATCTGAATTCCAATCTGCTCAAGAAAAATTCGCATTCTTCAGAATCGAAATTTCTTCACATTCTTCACAATGTCAAGTGTGATCAGATTTGAAGATCGCCTTGCAGGAGCAGACAATTTCACATCATGGAAATTTAGAATCATGATGATCCTTAGAGAGAATAAGTTAGATTCATTTGTGAAAGAAAACCAGTTAGAGCCTAAGGATGATCTGGAGAAATCTCAATGGATTGAGAACAATGAGAAAACCATGAAAATTATAGTAGATGCTGTGAGGGACCATATAGTACCTATTCTGTCTAAGCATGAGACTGCATACCTTATGTTTAAAGCTCTTGAAAGCACCTTTGAAATAAACAACACCAGTAGGACCCTTGCTCTAAAGAGGCAAATTAATCATATTCAAATAAACAAGGGAGAATCTGTTAATTCATATTTCATGAGAATCACTGAATTAAGAGATCAACTGTCAACAATTGGTCATCAAATTGACAGTAAGGAGTTAACTCTAATAGCTCTAGATGGTCTACCAAACTCATGGGAGTCTTTTGTCCAAGGTATAAGTGCTAGATCTAAGCTCCCTAAATTTGATAGGCTGAGAACAGATTGCCTACAGGAAGAAACAAGACTGATGTCAAAAGGAAAACTTCAGAAACCTATAGATGAGGATATCCATGTACTAAACACAAATTCTCATAAGAAAGGAAAGAAGAAAGATTTCAAGAGAAAGAAGAATTCGTATGGAAAGGGATCTTCCAAGAAAAGGAAAGACATATCCCAAATACAATGTTTCAGATGTGATCAGTTCGGACACTTTGCTATCAAGTGCCCTGATAGAACAAAACAACAGGCTTCCTTTGCTAAAGTGGAAAAGACAAATACAGAACATGATTCTGAGAAATTTGTTTTCTACTCAGCATTATCAAGTCAAGTATCAAACATAGTCAATAATTGGGTAATTGATAGTGGTTCTTCAAGGCACATCACAGGATTCTGAGAACACCTAGATACTATGATAGAAGAAACCACAGAAGAAGTAACTATTGGGGATGATTCTGCACATCCAGTTAAGGGGGTTGGAACTTGCACCATAAATCTGAATTCTGGCCTCTCTCTTCAACTCACTGGAGTATTACTTGTACCAGGAATAAAGAGGAACCTCATATCCATTTCTGCTCTTGAAGACAACGGATATAGGGTCACCTTTATGGATGGAAAAGTCCTAGTGTGGCCAAAGAACTCCACCATAAAGAAAGCTCAAACTATAGAGATAAGACAAGGATATCTCTACAAGCTGTGCACTAACATAAATCATGCCCTTATTCATGAGACCTCTGATTCAAATGAAATTTGGCATCGAAGACTAGGACATATTCATTTTCGTGCCCTACCTTCTGTGGAAAAATTAGTAACAGGATTACCCAAACTGAATCCTATTCATGA
This sequence comes from Sequoia sempervirens, assembly GCA_007258455.2. Classification (NCBI taxonomy): domain Eukaryota; kingdom Viridiplantae; phylum Streptophyta; class Pinopsida; order Cupressales; family Cupressaceae; genus Sequoia; species Sequoia sempervirens. The sequence continues at coordinate 3,467 of VDFB02073023.1, forward strand.
AGGAGCATGCAAAGGGTGTGCCCTAGGGAAGAATACAAAGGGGTCCTTCCAAAACAGTTTGAGTAAAACCAAAAACATTTTAGAACTGGTTCATTCTGACTTATGTGGACCTATGTCGGTACCTTCCTTGGCAGGTTTTTTATATTATGTAATATTTGTAGATGACTTCTCTAGAAAAACTTGGATATACTTTCTTAAATGTAAAGAGTCTATAGAAGTCCTTAAAAGATTTAAGGAATTCAAAGCTATTTCAGAAAACTTTTCAAGGAAGAGAATCAAAACTCTAAGAACAGATAATGGGAAGGAATACACTTCAGAAATCTTTAAAGAATTTTGTGTAAATGCTGGGATTAAGAGGGAGTTTACTGTAGCCTTCAATCCTCAACAAAATGGTGTTGCGGAGAGAAAGAACAGAACTATTGTAGAAGCTGCTAGAGCAATGTTGTTTGATCAAAATTTAGAAACTTCATTTTGGGCAGAAGCCTCTAGGACAGCTGTCTACATTCAAAATAGATGTCCCCATTCTCATCTAGACAACAAAACTCCTGAAGAAGCATTTACTGGTATAAAACCTAACATAAGTCACCTCAGGATCTTTGGTTGCCCTGTCTACATTCATGTACCGAAAGAAAGGAGATCTAAATTAGAACCTAATGGAAAGAAAGGGATATTCGTGGGCTATAGTGAAACCTCAAAAGCTTACAGAATTTACATCTCAGGTCAGAATCAAATTGAACTAAGTAGAGATGTCATTTTTGAGGAAGACATTGCTTTCAAAAGGGCAAAGAGTTCTAATGACATAGAAATTCAAGATTCTACTAAAGTTATGGAGAGGATCTTGCTCCTGAGATTCAGAGGGAGCATTCTGAAGAAATCTTAAATGAAAACCAATCTATCCCAGAAGTGAATCTTTATGACAACAACAAGAAAAGACCACTTTGGGCTAGAAAGATGATTAAGGAAGCTGAGAATTACACAGCACCCAAAGGAACTTTTAGAGAAAGTAAGATACCCAAAAGATTCTCAAGCTATGTTGCCTTAATGAATGAGATCATTAGTTCAGAACCAACCAGCATTATGGAAGCCTTGAAGTGTCAAGTATGGAAAAATGCTATGACAGAGGAGTATCAATCTATTTTAAAAAATGATGTATGGGATATTGTACCTAGACCTAAAGGCAAATCTATTGTCTCTTCCAAATGGCTCTTCAAAATCAAACATGCTGCTGATGGCAGTATCGAGAAACACAAAGCACGCTTTGTTGCTAGAGGTTTCTCTCAAAAGGAAGGTATTGATTACGAAGAAACTTTTGCACCTGTTGCCCGGTACACCTCTGTGAGAGCAGTAATAGCTATTGCTGCAGCTAAAGGCTGGAAGATCCATCAAATGGATGTGAAAACTGCCTTCCTGAATGGGTCCATTGAAGAAGAAGTCTTTTTAGAGCAACCTGAAGGCTTTGTGATACATAATGCAGACTCACATGTATGCAGATTGAAGAAAGCTCTATATGGACTTAAACAGGCTCCCAGAGCCTGGTATGAAAGAATTGACAAATATCTTCTAAGACTAGGATTTTCAAAGAATGATGCAGATCCAAATCTCTATTTTAAGGTAATTAAAGGTGATATGTTAATTCTAATTTTATATGTTGATGACCTTCTAATAACAGGAGAAGATCACCTTATTACTCAATGTAAGGAAGACCTGACTTCAGAATTTGATATGAAAGACTTGGGCATTTTACATTACTTCTTGGGGTTGGAAGTCTGGCAGAAATCTGATGGTATCATTTTAAATCAAGGAAAGTATACTGTTGATATTCTAAAGAGATTTGGGATGTTAGACTGTAGACCCATGTCTACACCTATGGAAACTAACCTACACAAGTTGAAAGAAGCAGCAGCAGAATCCAAGTATGCAGATCCAACTCTATATAGACAAATGATTGGATCCTTGATGTATCTGGTCAACACCCGACCTGATATTTGCTATGCAGTAAATGTTCTCAGTCAGTTCATGTGTGAACCTAAGGAAATTCACTTAATGGCTGTGAAACATATTTTGAGATATCTTCAAGGCACTATTGGATATGGTCTTCTTTACAAGAAGAATCAACTAGATCTACATGGGTACTCTGATTCAGATTGGGCTGGAAATGTAACTGATCGAAAAAGCACATCAAGATGTTGCTTCAGTTTAGGATCAGCTATGATCTCCTGGATTTGCAAAAAACAATCTTCAGTTGCACAGAGTTCAACAGAAGTCGAATACATTGCAGCCTCAATGGGAGCAAGAGAAGCAGTTTGGCTTCATAAATTGCTTGTGGGACTTTTTGGTGAGCCCTTGAATCCTACAATTATTCATTGTGATAGTCAGAGTTGTATCAAACTCTCTGTAAATCCTGTCTTTCATGATAGATCTAAACACATTGAGATCCCCTATCATTATGTAAGAGATATGGTGGAAAGGAAAGTAATTCAGTTGGAGTATATTAGTACAAATGATCAAACTGCAGACATTCTCACCAAGCCTCTCTCCCGAATCAAGGTAGAGCACTTTAGGAAGAAACTTGGTATGGTTGAAATGTAATTTGTTAATTATGTTTGAAATTCAAATTGTTTATCAAATTGTACTAATATATATATAAAGATGTTTAAATGTGTAAACTCTTTTGTCATGTGTGTGACTCCATGACTTTATGGGCCTACTCCCCCTGTGTACATTATTGAAAGGTGACGATCTTTTAATAGTGAACACTTGTATTTGACATTGTAAAGTGACGACTCTACAATGATAATCTATCATGATAAGATATCATGTGACTTGATATCTATGGACATGTCATGATAGTATCTCTTGGACACCTTGGTTAATATCATGGGACTTGATATCATTTGTAGATCATTGTGATCCTTAAGAGATAATCATGGTGGATATTTATATCCATGGATATGCCATGAATTATGGTAGACATCATGTGACTTGATGTTAGTGCACATACCATAATGAAGATGTGTTGTGTCATGAGACTTGACAACTTTGATAAAACATGTCTTTGATATCACGTGTAAAGGTGATATCTTCACTTATTTGAGTTGAAATATCTTCCCTAAGCTAAGAGGGAGTGTTGATGAATAATAGCTCAGGTCTGATATATAACAATGATTGCTATAAGCATCATCATTGTTTCTGTTAGATCTGTCTCATTAATATTTCTAGAAATAAGTATTCGATTTCAATAGATGTTGAACTAAATACGCATTGATAAACCTCTGAAATCTTTGTCACCTCGTATGGGCGCGTATTAGTTAGCACTAGTTATCTCGTATGATTCTGGAACTGCATGATGAAAGGAACACGTCCTTGAGCAGACGTGTCTCCAAGTGTGGAGACACGTCCTCTCAAGAGGCGTGTCCCTTTGGTTAGGAAACCCTGCGCTCAAAGGAACACGTCCCTTGAGTGGACGTGTCTCCAAGTATGGAGACACGTCCTCTCAAGAGACGTGTCTCTTGAAAACAGGTCTCTCCTTTATATATAAAATGTGAAACCCTTCTCTTTTGCAGTCATCGAAATCTATCAATGTTCTGCACCCTGCACATTCTACACTCAGAGAAATATTCAAAAAACCGAATTTGCATCTGAAGTTCATAATAAAATTTCTGACCTTAGTTCTTTCACTGTTTCAGAATCCTGTCAGTCACAGATTTGATCGAATTTAACAATATTTATTATTTGATTGTTTTATCTCATATTTTATATTTTATATTTTTACTTTTATATTCTCATATCTTAAATATTTATTTTATTATTATTAAGATTGTTAATACTTATATATTTTAATACTTATAACGTTATTTATAATCATAGTCCTGAGACTCGCCAAGACTCGCCCGGACGCAGCGAGTCGCGCTCCGCGCAACCCTGGCCGTGTCCTGGGCGCACGGACGCGGATGCGGCCGCGTCCTGACGCGTCCAGGCCGGACGCACCGGACGCGCAGGACACGCCGGACGCACAGCGTCCAGGCGAGTCTCGAACCCTGGACGCGGCCGGTGCAACAAAGGCCAAAAAGGCCAAAAAAAAATAGAAACTCAAGTTTTTTTATAAAAAAAATTTTGACTTATATTTTCTATTTCGCCCTAAAAGCAACCTCATTTCATTCATTTGGAAAAATAGGAGGAGAAGAGAGAGTTGTGAAGAAAAATAAGAGGAGAAGAGAGGGCAACCAGCAAGTTGTTGAAGACAAATTCAGGGTCATATATCATTTCGGGAGCTTCATACCAACAAGGAGGTGCATTGAGAGCTCATTACCAGTGATTGGGAGGAGTTTGCATTGCATTCCAAGCCAAATCTAAGAGGTAAGTTTGATTTTAATTGATTTTTTTGTGTTTTTTTAACAAATAATTCATTGTAATTTGTAAAATCATTGTTTTTTTAAGTTTGCATATATTTTTTTACAAACCCTACTTGCAACTTAAATAATTTTAGAAACCCTACTTTTGCAGCCACATTCATTTGCAAATCAAACCATATTATTATTTTCACAATGTCTCAAACCCCAATCAGAAAAGACCCTGCTTGGAAACATGCTGAAATCTTTCCCGAATGAAAAGAGGAGACGCAAAATGTAACTACTACAAAACAATATATCATGGAGGCATAAATAGATTAAAATACCATCTTGCACGCATACCCGCCATGATGCAGTGGGTTGCCCTAGAGCACCTCCTGAGGTTGTTCGTGAAGTGCAGGTGCAATTAGAAACTTTTGAAATGCAAAAAGAAATGAAAAAGAAACAGAAGCAGGAGTTGGTGAGTGTTGGAGTTGGACAGGGACTTGGTGTTGTTGGAGATGCTTCTTCCATGCCTCCATACCGTCCTAGTGCTAGTGCTTGTGCTAGTGCTTCTGTTTCTGCATCAGCTATGCCTATGCGCACTTAGTGCGGTGGCGCTTGCTAACGCTTAGCATTGGCCCTAGAGTTCATAAATCTAGGGTGGACTCATATTTTGTACCACACACTACTCCTGGTTCCCAACCGTCGCTTGAGAGCATGGGTTGGAACAAGGATGCACATGATGTAGCAAAAAAGTCAATTGCAGACTTTTGGTACTACTGCACCATTCCCTTCCATGTAGCCATTCTTTTTCGTTTAATTGTTTTAAAATTTATATTTAAATTTTAGAATCTAGATGTATCTCATTATCGAATTCAAATTTAAAGTTAAAAACTTAAAACTTTTTCATTTTACAATACTTATGTAACTTATTAATTTATTTATGACATGTTATAGGTCACCTTTCTGGCAAAACATGGTTGATGCCATAACCATATGTGGGGCGGGGTTCAAAGCCCCTAGTGAAGATGAATTAAAGGGCCCACTTTTGACTCAAAAGGTGGCAGATGTGAAAGCACAATTAGAGGAGCAGCAAGCAGTGGAGGATGATTGGTTGCACCATCATGACTGATGGTTGGACCGATAGGAGAAATAGGACGCTTAATTTCCTAGTTTCCTCCGAGGTAATTGTACTTCCCTCAATGCATTGAAATTTGAATTTGATTTAGTGATTAATAATTTAATATGGCTGATTTATGTTTTAAAATTTATTGAATAATTGGTTTTGCTTATTTTTTCAGGTGACACCGTCTTCATGAAGTCCATTGATGCTTCTGCCCAATTCAAAAATGCCACATACCTGTGTGAGGCTATAGAGGAGGTGATAGCTGATGTGGGGGAAGAGAATGTAGTGCAAGTGGTGACAGATATTTAGAATGTTATTTAATATTTATCATTATAATATTGTCTGTGACAATTATAATTATGCCAAATGGTTAATCTTTTAAATATGTATTTTATTATCTTAACATCACGATTTTGGGGACATGACAAATTTAGAAAAATGGATCTTACCAATACAAAGCTTGACTAAATGTAATCTCATGTCAATTTACTTCATGAAGTTATGAACATGCAATCATACTTCAATGATTTCAAATGAATAATGGTTTTGTAGGCCTAAGTTCAACTAGCATTCAAAAATTATGTGCTCAAAGAACTTATGTATAAGCTCACAAAGGCTAGCTTTTAGGGATTTAAGAATAATAACAATAAATCCCAAAACATACCACTTTAAAGCTATTCTATCCTTATCTGCAGAAAAAACAGAAATAAAACTACTTTTGTAAAGTGCCTTGCCAAATCTGACCCAAAAACTCTGGTTTTCTGCCTTAGGAATTTTGACAAACACTTTGCTTGCAACTTTGAAACTTGTTGGTAATTGATTTCAGTTTGATTCTTCTTGTTTTGATTGATGCCAAATATGTTATGAATGCTTGGAATTGAATTCTAAATGTTTAATCAATGCTAGGAAGATGAGATGCAAGTATTTTTGTATTTTCCAAGTGCACATAGATGACTGAACTAATGCAAATTAACACCTACAGCTGCTAGACATTTAGTCAAACACTTAGCATGCAAACTATATATGCTGATATGAAAAGTAAACTACTTGACAATCTGTCAAACAATTTGCAGCCAACCTCCAATATTTCTATTTGATATTTGCAAGAGATTACAAGGATCAACCCATATGCAAAATGCAACTTCTCCTTATATCAACTTGACTGAAATTACATTGACACAAGACTGTCATGGGACAGCGACCATATCTCCTAACCAAAACAATACTAAATAGATTTATATGACTGAATTTGTACAATGCCAATGATTGTATGACAGCAACTCCTCCTACAATGCAAACTAATATAAATAAAGAACCTGATATATTGATGACAGCCTTCACACATATAATCGATGCTCTTTCTAAGCCCATAATCTTCATGCCATAGTGCTGCGTCTGGTTCTATACTGCTCCATGATGCCAATATACGTTTATTAATATCTTTCCCTGGCTGTCTTGAACAAAATCACACCCTTAACAAGTGCGTCCAGCTACCTCCAAGTCTGATATGAATTTTCCAGCCCTCTGAAGTCAAAATCGCACCATTGGGGAAGTGCGCCCAGTCTCCTAAGAGCCACAATCTTTCCCTCCAGCCACAAGCAAAGGTCGAACCTACCAATGATGAAGAATGCTGTCTTCTATGCACAAAATCGTCCTTCCTAAAGGACTGAAATATCTCCACAAATTTGAGAATAATAAGCTCTAATTGATTTACCAAAATTGGGCCCTTGGCCACACAATTTTGCACAATGAAAGAGATTGAAATATCTCCCCCCAAACTCCCAGCTAGGATTGGTGTCTCACAATTGAAATCGGCACCTTAGAGTATTCAAACCCTCAGGCAATCTGTCAAGCATTCAAGCTTTCCAAATCTGATATCCGAATATGCAACTCAAGATGTCCTCAAATGTCCTCCAAAAGCTCCTTTTAAAGAAATTACAATCACCTCCAAGAAACTTCTAGAATAAAATATTGTTTTATTCTCTTTAAGTGACTTTTTGATATTATTTTATTTTTAGTCACTTTATTAAATTAATTAAATATAAGGTCACCTTTAACTATTTATTTATTGTGATAACCTTACAAATAATTAATTTAATAATTTATTTAAATAAATTAAAATAATCAATTAGTCATCCTTACAATATTTGGACAACTTAATCAATTAAATTAATTAAATTATTCTGCCTCCAAATCAGGGACATGACAACTTTAAACAATCTAATCCTAGTAAATAAAAGGACTAAACTAGGTACTTTTACATCATGTCATGTCCCCCGAAATTGTGACACTAAGATACAAAGTATCGAGGAACAAATAAATAAATAAAACTCCTATAAGGATGTTATAATATAATTAAGCAATATAAATATATATATATATATATATATATATATATATAATACTCTTTATCATCATTGTTAATGTTATTGTCAAAATAAAATAATTGATATAATCCCCAAAACCCATTATAAAATAATAATAATAACAAATATATTTTTAAGAAACATATAACATAAAATATAATACACAAAATGCAAATATGCAAAATAACAATAATATATTGTCATAAATAATATCATGAACATTATATATAATATAAACTTTAATAATAAAGAAATTCACAAAGGAAAATAATAGACAAATAATAAATACAAAATGACTTCATGAACCGGTTCCTAACTAATTAAGCTTGAAGCACTTCCCTAAAAGCCACGACTATCTTAAGAATTTGCAGCAATTGTATTGGGTAAAGTAAGAAGTATGTTTTCTGAGGAATCTATTCCCAAAAGGCAGCATGAAGGACACGTCCCTAGTCAACAAAGGGATATGTCTCTTGGCAGGGATCGGGCTATTAAAAGAGTGATATTCGGGAGAAAGAGGGGGGTCAGGTGGACGTAAAAAGAAATAGAGGAGTCGTCGTGGCAGGTGTAGAAGGAAAAGACCAATGCAGAAAGTTATTGAGCCTTATAGGTGATAATAACTCTAGTATGATAAATGGTTTTCTCTTTGGGATTTGATAGACGTTTAATAGCTACCCTATGTACTTACGAAATTATATAGAAGGATCATTCATAAGAGTGATACGGAAGGAATAAGTACTCCTTTGACAAGAAGGAGATGTTTATGTCATCTGTGATCTTATTAGATATTATCACTGAAACTGATTGATCTTTAATTTTTCTAATGTCTCCTTGAGGAACACTTTGAGTGCAAATTCTAGGTCGAAGTGCTCCCACTAAAAGGGGTCATTACAGTGGTATCAGAGCAACTTTCCTGCCATCCTGTGAAAAGGGTGTATGCAAACTCTCCAAGGACAAAGGTATATTCTATAACATATAATAATGCATTCTGATTTATGTAGATCAGGTATGTCTGGTAACCATTGAGTGTAATTTCCTTGTTGATGACATACATTACCCTTATCATAGTTACTGCATGTAAGTATAAAATAATTATGAAAGTATATTTATACATACTACTAATCTGCATATCTAGTCATTTGTTTGTATTATTATATCCATGGGCCATATCCTTCCTAAAATTGTGAGATTTTGAATAGAAACAGTGATATCATTGGTGATTAATAGACATATCTAAATATGATTGATAAATATACTTAAATACACGATGACTGATAAATAGGCAACCGATAAATACAATTTATGCAAGATAATATTTGTCTAATTGATGTTATTTATTATCGTCATTTTTGATGCATATCACTATTATAGTATTACTAATATGTTATTTTGATTGGACAACTAACAATGTCATGATGATTTATTCCATCATAATTATGGCATGTGGTAACCACATAAAACAACTTCGGAAGGTTGAGAGAGGAAGGTTAATTACATCTTTGCACCCCCAACAATATTGAAGACAATTATGATCAATTGTTCTATTGAAACATAGTATAAGAAGGCAGCATCGTTGGTTGGAAAAAAAAAAAAAATAAATAAGAGGTTTCTGCAGACCAAAGTGGTAAGTTTTAGGTATGTACTTTCATAGCCCTAAATCAGCAATCATAATACTTTTTTTTATAGTTGGAAAATAATATTTGCTAAACATGTTATGAATGCTTGACAAATATATAAAGAATTGATAAATATATAAATATAAACATTGAATATCATAAAAGACCAATGCAGAAAGGTAAGCCACTGCCGACTGATCAAGGCAGTATATATATATATGATAAATATATGACTAATATGGATAGAGTTTGGGTAATGTTTGACATATGTGTTTAATATATATATATATATAACAAATATAAATATATTAAATATAAATGTTTTTTCTGTTTATATAATTCATATGTTAATAAATACATTTTGGTAATTGGTAAATATTAATATATGCAAGTCATAACCACTTATGTATATAGAGGGTAAGGATAGTGGATTTAAGTGTGTTGATTATCCAATATATTACTAATTCAAAAGTCTTTAATATATTATGATAAAAGGACATGTTAACAATTGATAAGATATGTATTCGGGTGTTTATTTATTGTGATTCATATCATAAGTGATTGACGAATATAATGTCTATATATGAATAGATATTATTTACGATTCTCCAATTATGCTGCTTGCAGCAGTTATTGAGCCTTATAGGTGATAATAACTATAGTATGATAAATGGTTTTCTCTTTGGGATTTGATAGACGTTTAATAGCTACCCTATGTACTTACGAAATTATATAGAAGGATCATTCATAAGAGTGATACGGAAGGGATAAGTACTCCTTTGACAAGAAGGAGATGTTTATGTCATCTGTGATCTTATTAGATATTATCACTGAAACTGATTGATCTTTAATTTTTCTAATGTCTCCTTGAGGAACACTTTGAGTGCAAGTTCTAGGTCGAAGTGCTCCCACTAAAAGGGGTCATTACAGTGGTATCAGAGCATATACATTAGATGCATGAATCCTCATAGCATGTTGTAATTGTGGGTAACTTGTTAGTATGATAAACATTAGATGCAATTGTTTGTATCATCAAACAATCATGTAGTTGGTTGAGGGATGGAACCGATAGGGTGAGTAGATACTAGAGTCCCTTCAAAGTAGACCACCTTCATTGGATGACTGTAGGTCTGCCATTGAGGGCCGAGGGGGTCATTACAACGGGTGCTTGTTGGCTGCTCTCGGGCTTAGAAGGAAATACTCTAAGGGCCTCCTATGGAAATCCTTCCTTCAAACTATCGCATGGACTATGTGTCTGCCCATTATCAAATTATGATCTCTTACTCTGATAAACCATTAAGTGAGGTGGAGTGGATGCCCACGAAGGAGAGCAGATGACTAGGATCCCTTCAAGGTAGGCCACCCTCCGTAGATGGACTGCGGTCTGTCACTGGGGGCCAAGGGGGTCATTACAACGGGCGTTTGTTGGCCGCTCTCAGGCTGAGAAGGGTATCACTAAGGGCATCCTTGTGCGCGATCCACTCTGCCCCATTTGGGAATTGGATGATCAAAGAGATGATAACTTGGGAGTGACTTACATTCATTTAATTTATTCAGAAAGAAACTACAGATTGTATGAAGAATTGCATGTATCTCATAATAACAATAGCTAAAGAGAAAGGCTTAATGATTAATTTGACTAGTATTCTTACATACTCGATGACCTTGGGATGGTGGATGGATTCACGATGTAGTATGGGATACACCGAATCAACCTTCTCAATTGTCTGACAGCATACTTCATTCAAGTGTATTTGTAATTGATTGTACTTGTGGTTGTATTTAAGTATATACTCGCCGATTATTTTTTATTTGAGTGTATAATTTATGACTCGTGATTGAATTTTTATTTGAGTGTATACTCTATGGCATTGTATTTGTTGTGACTTGTATTCAAGTGTATGCTCTATGACTTAATGCATTCATATGTATGCTTTGTGACCTCATGTACTCCATGTTTTACCTGTCTTATGGTGTTTTGGACATGCTTAGCAACTTACTTACTGATGTACTCTAATACATGACTATTCCATTTTGCATACTTTGCATTGGCGTAACTCATGCCTTGTATGTATTTGTTTGTATTTTTCGAGTGTATCTACAAGCATTCTCATGTCTGTGTTCTTTATGTATGATCATTACGTGCGTTATGCTCCATGGGTATGATTCCTCTATGTATGCTTCCTGTTAGAGTGTATCTATATCGTTTCCTACCTTATGAGTATTTATGCATTGGATACCTTGTCTGGGTTTATGAGCTCTACATATGTACTTCAAGTGTATTCCTTTTCCTAAGAATAATTATATGGTGTACATGCCTTGTGTGTAATTTATTGTTCAATGCTTCATTGTGTGTCTTACTCCATGTAATTATAAGCATATATTTTATGTGCAATCTGTGATTATGTTCTATACATGTATTTATGGTTGCCCCCTGCTTGTATCTCATATAACTAATATATATTTAACTACCTTGTGGTTAACTTTTGGACGTGTCTTTCATGATTGGTGTGTTTTCAGTGTGTCCACTCCATTCTCATGCATACTTGCAAACATACCTCATGCTTTATATATTCAAGTGTTTACTTCATGAATACTTCATGCCTTATGTATTCGAGTCTATGTTTCATGTTGGGGTATGCCCCATGCATTTATTCATGCGTGTGCTCCATGTTTATTGCTTACGTGTATTCAAATATATGATTCATATCTTATGAGGGTGCACCTCATGTCTTACATGCTGACTTTATGCCTAATATGCTTTAGCATGTTTACTGCATGTGTATTTTTTGTTATGTATATTTCTTGAGTGCATACTCCTGATTGAACATGTATACTTCTTCGAGTGTGTTTGCATACCTTGAGTGTATTAACGTGTCTGATTTGTATTTCCTAATTGTATGTATCATATCTTGCGAGTGACTGTGTGTTTGATATGATGTGCCTTCAGCATGACTATTTCATGAAAGCTTTTTATATGATTAATCCATGTTTGTCAAGACTCTTCATACATGAGTGTCTTCATAATGGTTCAAATATGCTTTGAAACACAACTTATGTGTTTTTCAATATTCTCTCATGCTTCGCGTATTACTGGCTTCATTACTGATGTGATTGTAGCTTATGTGCACACCTTGTGACTGTTTCATGTATGATAATTTGCTCCATGTATGGTATGTATTTAACGTGAGTGATTATGTGTGTACCTGTTGTATGCTGCTGTTTGCTACATATCTGAAATATTTTCTTTCTGTCTGATGTGTATCCAGTGCTTTGCACATGTATGATTCTAGCCTTGTCTAAGTATATAACTATATACGTATTCTGGTGTGCACTCTATGCCGTATGTGTATTCTTTTGTATACATCTTGCCCTGCATATATGCTCTATGCCTTACATATGATTGTGTCTTATACATGCAGGTAACTGTGCTCCATACTTGTGTGTGTTTATGTTGTATGCTTTATATCTTGCATATACTTTATTTCATGTATTTTTAGCATGAGTGTCTTCATATAACCTTTGCATGTTTTCAACACAGTTGCACCACGTGTGTTTACTATCATTTGCGCTTAACAATGTTAAAAAGGCTTTCTTAGTAGATTATTTGTAATTCAAGTTTGAGATTGCTTGGGGACAAGCAATCTTGGGCAGGGCGGACTGTCATGTCCCCCGAAATTGTGACACTAAGATACAAAGTATCGAGGAACAAATAAATAAATAAAACTCCTATAAGGATGTTATAATATAATTAAGCAATATAAAATATATATATATATATATAATACTCTTTATCATCATTGTTAATGTTATTGTCAAAATAAAATAATTGATATAATCCCCAAAACCCATTATAAAATAATAATAATAACAAATATATTTTTAAGAAACATATAACATAAAATATAATACACAAAATGCAAATATGCAAAATAACAATAATATATTGTCATAAATAATATCATGAACATTATATATAATATAAACTTTAATAATAAAGAAATTCACAAAGGAAAATAATAGACAAATAATAAATACAAAATGACTTCATGAACCGGTTCCTAACTAATTAAGCTTGAAGCGCTTCCCTAAAAGCCACGACTGTCTTAAGAATTTGCAGCGATTGTATTGGGTAAAGTAAGAAGTATGTTTTCTGAGGAATCTATTCCCAAAAGGCAGCATGAAGGACACGTCCCTAGTCAACAAAGGGATATGTCTCTTGGCAGGGATCGGGCTATTAAAAGAGTGATATTCGGGAGAAGGAGGGGGGTCAGGTGGACGTAAAAAGAAATAGAGGAGTCGTCGTGGCAGGTGTAGAAGGAAAAGACCAATGCAGAAAGTTATTGAGCCTTATAGGTGATAATAACTCTAGTATGATAAATGGTTTTCTCTTTGGGATTTGATAGACATTTAATAGCTACCCTATGTACTTACGAAATTATATATAAGGATCATTCATAAGAGTGATACGGAAGGAATAAGTACTCCTTTGACAAGAAGGAGATGTTTATGTCATCTGTGATCTTATTAGATATTATCACTGAAACTGATTGATCTTTAATTTTTCTAATGTCTCCTTGAGGAACATTTTGAGTGCAAATTCTAGGTCGAAGTGCTCCCACTAAAAGGGGTCATTACACATCATCTGGAAATAGCCACTGCTGATGATGACAACTACTAGATGCAGCCGCTATTAAAAATAAACATTTGCACTCAAAGTGTCTTTCTCGAAAATCTGAAGCAATTTATGTCTTGAAACTTGTTAAATCCTATCAAATATAATGAAAATTTTGGAGCCTATGAAAATCAGTGAAACCTTATGAATATGAATATGATGAATACCTTACCGATAACAACTTGATGAATTGAAACTAGAACACTGACCACAATGAATTCATTGATACCTCGTCATGCTGATATATCAATCTTTATGAATTTGGAAACCTCATACTCAAAACACTTCAACCTATTCAAGGATCTTGACAAAGCCCTAGATTTGATGGTATGCCAACCCTTTGCACTTGGAACCTTATTTCAGCAACAATTTGATCAATTCTTCTATGATGATAACTCAAGATCTAAAAAGATGACTTTCTCTTCGCTGCCCCATTGCTTTGTTGGTATGCAAATTTTGATCAATTCAGCCCATTGGAAAAAGGAAACAGCTGCTTGTAAAAGAAACAAACTCAATTCAAGACTATGTATCAGCAGAGCAAAAGAAGATGAAGAGAAAGGCAAAAGAATAATGCTGCTGCAAAACCCTTCACAAACTTCTGCTAACCTTGAGAACTTCACAAACCTGTAAAAATAAGATAAATATGACATGATTCTACTGAAAGCAACAGAGGCAAACTTCATTATGAAGTTTGATCAATGAATTGCCTTTATATAGGCATTACGTCCTACTTCATTGCATGCTTTAGACTTGTTTCTTTTTGCTTTAAAGCTATGGCAGAGAAAGTAAGTGATTTTGGCACCTAAAGGGTGCATTTTTTATGATTTCTTTCCATTTATTCATGCTAGGCATGGATCACTAAAGAGTTTGCCAAATTTGCACCTTAGGAGGACTTTTCCTGTCTTAAACACTACAAAATGGCACCTAGCTTTTGTTGTTTTAATCCCTCTATTGGTTAGTGGAACTTTATAAGGTCATTGCGCTGTTTTCAAGTGCTAGGAAGAATTTACCAGTGGCTAAGCTACTTAATATGTGCACCCAATTTTGACTTCTTTTTCTCCTTTAGAGCTGGCCAAATTCACTAAAGATCTTGCCACTTATGTGTCATGTCCCCAAATTAGAACACTAAAATTACTAAGCAATGAAATACAAATACGTAAAAACAATGCATGTTAGAATATAAATGCGAATAAATAAATAACAAAGTGCAAATATATATATATTAAATTTATAATTACAATTAGCAAGATAGTACTATAATTACAAAATATTGGCACAAGAAAATAATGTAAAATAAATATCAAAATAAAAATATAAGTAATTTCAATCTAATATTATAATTATCTTGAGATAATATTATTATTATCAAAATATTATTGTTATTACAATCATCCTATGATTAATATACATATATAAATAATAATATAAGTCTGATATAAAAATAATAATAATAATATATTTCTTATAGGAAACATATAATATGATAATGTATGTCTTATTGGATAAAAGGCATTACATGCTATTTTAAAGGGGATCAATCATTATTTGTGAGGAGGTGCAATTTATATTAAAGGCAGCGGTTAACATTTAATTAATAGACATGATCCTTGACAAATAGATGCTTTGAAAGATCACATCTATTAGCCATACGTGGGTATTAAGGAGATATATCTTCAAATAAAAAGGCATCGAAGGATAGGAAAAAAAAAGAGTGGTGATCAGCAAGCTCTTTTAAGCAGTATAATTAATTCATGATTGTGAAGAACCCTGATTGGCTCAACTTCAACCCTGATGCTCAAACTGATTGTTTTTTTGTATTTTTAAGGTTTTTGATTTTTTTGAGGTTTTTAAATATAAAGAACATAATGCGATTTTTGAAAGAAATACTTCTAAAATCTTTAATAAATACAATAAGGTAAAAACTGAAGCATTAAGATCCCTGAATCGATAGCAAATGGATTTATTATTCTTTCTCAGTGATTACAATACTGAAACCCTAACATGCAGACAAAAAGGAAAACAAATTTGCATTATTTAAAAACCTGATTTGCTGATTGTGTTAATGTTTTGAGCAGCTTCGGGTTCATCCTTCCAGCCACGAGTGAAGACATAATAAATGTAGCCTATCGGCTATTTATAAGAGTCATCTATTTTGAGCGCCTCTCTTGGCAACATTACAATTTCACTTGAGGCCGACATTCTTTATGATTTGAAATTAATATTGTATTATGGCCGACATTCTTTATGATTTGTAATTGATACTTATTTTGGCCGACCTTATGATATGAAGAGGTGCGACCTCTCTAATTTGTATATATACAAGGTTCATCCTTCCTTTGTAACATCATCAAGAAAGTGTGAATTACCTTCAAGTGCGAATTCCTTCTAAGAGCAAATTTGTTCAAGGGTCAAGTCAAGTGCGAACTTCTTCTAGTGACAAGTGCGAACTTCTTCTTGTGTCAAATGCGAATCTTCTTCAAGTGCTGAGTTCGAAGTTTATCTAAAGCTGAGTTGCGAATATTCTTGAAGGTCAGAATTATACTGTCTGAAGTGCAGGTCTATATCTGTTCTTTGTATCTGGTGAAGGTACAGATTTTTGGCCTTGTGTTCGGCCTCATTGTACAGTGAATTGTTGCCACTGTTCATATAAATAAGAGAGATCTTTGTTGTTGGGTTTTTCTCCCTCAAGAGGAGGGTTTTCCCAGGGTATCTGCTGTGTTATTTTGTCTGTTTTTGAATTATTTTTCTGTGCATATAATCTGTTCACTAAAAATTTACAGATTGCAGCCGCCTCAAAATGATAAAGAATTAATACGGCTAACATTAACTGACATTTCTCCAGCCTAAAAATCACTGCAGACTAACCCAGAGTGCAAGGCGTCCAGGCTAGAATGAAAAGTATGGCCCTCAAGCTGATTTGTACGGCCCTTAAACAGCAGCAATAAAATCCGTACCACCTTGGGAAGTGTGCCAGATGTTTGAGAGCTGATGGCGAATGGAAAGATTCTTCTTTGTAAGCAATCGGCCCAATCACTGGATAAAATGAACTCACTGTAAGATCTGTAATAACCTCTTAATGAAGTTATTCAACTGCAGGCAATAAATCAGCTGGTATTTCACAGCCACTGAACTGCAAACACTGAAGATGGCTCGTTCTCCAGTGCAAAAGACAACTGAAACCCTTGGCTTCGTTCTCTGAAGGAAGAATTGTCTAAAATCGATTTTCATAACATAATGAATGAAGTTTTCACAAAGAAAACTTATATCTTCTCAGTTGGGTCGATTTCCTTCGAAAAGCATCATTTAAATAAAACCTGAATTTTCACTTTTAATCTTTCAATAGTTTGGACGCCTTTTTAATTATAATCATTAATTAAAAATGGCCCCTTCTCCATGATGGTCAACCCCCTTCAAAAAATCACTTAAGTTATAATATTAAATTATATTATAACTTTATATAATAAGCTTCAATTTAATTAATATTTATTTTGGCAAATAAATATTAATATCTCTCTCAATATAAGTCCATTATTGAACGTCTGAAGCCAAATGATAAGTGATGAATGCTGCATATGACCAGACCATCTTGCTAAAAATAGCGGGGTGCTCGAGTGTCTCCTTACTAAAAATAGTAAGTCAAGAAAAAAAGATGTCCAAACGACAGAGCGAAAAGCCAACTTAATGATTACGATGTCCGAAGCCAAGCCATGCCTCAACAAGACCCTCTATCCACACTAGCTGACCCTCACGGTCACATAATAGGCTAATCTCAAGAACTGAGAGATGTCAACTGGAAGGGGCATTACAATGCGCCCTCCGAAATTGCTTGTCCTCAAGCAATCTCAACTCCGGATTCTGCAAAATCTCCTCACTCTCCCACGTAGCATCCTCCATTGGTAAATCTCTCCACTTCACCAAATATTCCCTGATAGTCCTCCTGCATAGCTGTCTTTCCCTGTATTCCAGGATCGACTCGGGTACTAAAATCAACTTTCCCTCATCATCTAAGGGAGGCAATACTGCTGAAGGTACCACACAATGTCCTAACGCCTTCTTGAGACGTGACACATGAAAAACATTGTGGACCTTACTATCCGCTGGAAGCTCTAGCTCATAAACCACCTCTCCAACACGTCTCACAATCCTGAAAGGACCATAATACCGCGGCTTGAGCTTCTCGGACCCACTCTTCCTAAGAGTAGACTGTCGGTAGGGCTGCAGCATAAGATATACCATGTCTCCCACCTCAAAAGATCTCTCTGTCCTCTTCTAATCTGCATACTGTTTTTGCTGATTTTGTGCCTTAGCAATATTCTCCTTAAGAGCCCTCATAATGTCCTGGCTCTCATGCAATAAGTCTCCAGCGCTCGGCACTCTACTGTCACTCAGTAGCAAATCAAGAAAACTAGGCACCTCATACCCATACAACGCCATGAAGGGAGACATCTGAATGGTCATGTGATAGGTGTTATTGTAACAATACTCACATAAGTGTATCCACTTGACCCATGCCTTTTGCTGCCCTGCAATGTAATTCCTGAGGTAGCCTTCCACCCACTTGTTCACTATCTCCGTCTAACCATCGGTCTGCAGGTGGTAACTGGTGCTCGGTGTAAGCTTGGTCCCACAAAGTCTGAACACTTCCTGCCAGAAGTGACTCAGGAACCGACTATCCCTGTCGCTAACTATGCTCCGAGGCAACCCATGCAATCTGAAAACCTCACGGAAAAATACCTCTGCTACTTGTGTAACTGTGTAAGTCGTGGTGATCGGAAAGAAGTGGGCATACTTCGTCAGCTGATCCACAACTACATATATGCAATCACGTCCTTAGGCTTTAGGCAAGCCCGTAATAAAATCCATCGACAGGCATTCCCACTTCCTGTCAGGAATCGGAAGTGGCTGCAACAATCCTGCCGGATATGTGTTCTCCTGCTTGTTCTGCTGACAAACAGGGCACTCACGCACATACTGAAGAACTTCTTCCTTAAGACCCTTCCATGTAAATCTCTCCTGAACCTGTCTGTATGTTTTGAAGTACCCGGGATGCCCTGCTGTAGGTACATCATGGAAAGCTCGCAGAATGGTGTTCTTCATCTCTGACCCTGGGATCAAGAAAATTCTATTCTTGTAAATGATCAAGTCATTCACAAGTGTGTACCTGGTGTACACAATAGATCCCTCAACAATACCAGATGCCCATGTATCCTTGGCATACTCTGCCACAATCAAGTGCCTCCAGTACTCTGCAATTTGTACCATAGAACTCAAATGAGGCCGGCATGAAAGAGCGTCAACAACACCATTTTGTGTACCTTTGATATAGGTGATGTCAAAGTCATATGCCTGTAACTTACTGACCCACTTTTGCTGACGGTCATTCAAGTCCCACTATCCTAGGAAATGCCTCAAGCTATTATGATCAGTTTTAATGCAAAACTTACTGCCCACTAAATATTGCCTGAATTTGGCCAAGGCATGCATTATTGCCAGTATTTCCTTATCATATATACTGTAAACCCTCTCTGGTCCTCTGAGTTTTCTGCTCTCATAAACAATCGGGTGCTTGTCCTGCATAAGCACCGCTCCAATGCCCTCACCAGAAGCATCACACTGAAGCTCAAAAGGCTTCGTAAAATCCGGCAATGCCAACACTGGACATGTAGTCATAAGCTCCTTGAACCTCACAAAACACTCCTGCGCCTTAGGAGTCCAAATGAATGCACCTTTTTTCAACAAATCCGTCATAGGTGTTGCATGGCATGAATAACCACTAACAAATCTGCGATAGAAACCACATAATCCAAGGAATCCTCGCAGCTGTGTAAGGTTCGCCAGAGTAGGCCAATCTACGATAGCACGGATCTTCTCAGGATCCATCCGAACTCCCTCTGCACTGATAATATGGCCTAAGTATAACAATTCAGTCATCCCTAAATCACACTTGGATTCCTTGGCGTACAAGGACTCCCTCTCCAAAATGCTGAGTACTGTATCCAAATGAGCCAAGTGCTCCTGCCATGTCCTGCTGTAAACCAAGATATCATCGAAGAAGACAAGTACATATCTCCTCAAATGTGAGTGGAAGACACTGTTCATGGTGGACTGGAATGTCGCTAGAGAATTGGTTAGCCCGAATGGCATAACCACAAACTCAAAGTGTCCACAATGACAGCGAAACGCGGTCTTCTCAACATCCTGCTCACGAACTCTAATCTGGTGATATCCCGATCTCAAGTCTATCTTCGAAAAATAACAGGCACCATGGAGCTCATCAATAAGCTCATCTATATGGGGTATGGGATATCTATTCTTAATAGTCCTCTTATTCAGGACTCTGTAATCTATGCACATACGAAGTGTACCATCTTTCTTCTTCACTAGAACAACTGAAGAAGCAAATGGTGATTTACTTGGTCGAATGTGACCCATAGCAAGCAGCTCCTTGATAATCTTCTCTATCTCATCCTTAAGCCGCTTTGGATTCCTGTAAGGAGTAATCATGACGGGCTTGGCGCCCTCCTCAAGCTCTATGATGTGCTCAATACCCCTATCTGGAGGTCTCCCTGGTGGAATGTCACTGAAAACCTTCCCATGCTTAACTCTCAACTGCTGAATGTCAAGATGATACTCGATCTTATGCTGTCCCTCCTGTGTAGGTGTCAAAGTGCACTTGGCAGCCCACTCAACCATGTCATGACGCATAAGTCTCTCCATCCGTCGGAAGGAAATAGTCCTGACGTTACTGTCTCGGATGGCTTTCAAGATATGAGTCTTCCCATCCACATCGAACTGGATCTCTATGTCTTTGAGACGAAGTGTAACTTCCTCAAGGGAATGAAGCCACTTCATGCCCAAAACTAAATCAATATCTCTCATATTCACCACAGTAATCAGCCTTGAATTCATAATTATTCAGGCGCAAAGGAAGATCCTTAATCATACGATCACACCTGAGAGTGTAACCATCAGCCACCTTAACCCAAATGCCCTCAAACTCCTCGGTTATGAGCCCACGCTTCTCAACAAATCTGGCATCTATAAAATTATGGGTGGCACCTATGTCTAAAAGGGTGATAACCTTTTGACCCGCCAAAACTCCACGAAGTCTAAAAGATCCCTCCTGCTAAATGCTAGACAATCGTGCCTCCTGAAGTTGGAGCTCTGACTCTGCCCCCACCTTAGGCTCTGAAGCCTCTGATTCTGACTCCTCAGAACTCTCCTGTTGTTCGGAATTCTCAGATTTTGAACCCTCATAATAAGCCCACATAACTCTATTGGCCCTACCCTTAGGCTGCAAAGGACAGTCATGGTTAGCGTCGTAGGGACCCTTGCAGTAGAAGCAAAGCTTCTTCCTGCGCAAATCATTAAGAGTCTCACGATCCAAGGGTGCTGTTGATTTCCCCTTTGAATCACTCCTAAAATCAGATTTCTCCTTATTATTATTGAATCCCTTGTTGTCTTTGAATGAAGAGGTATTCCTGGAATTGAACTTGCTAGATGGAGCTGCAAGTTCCATGCTGCGTGACTTCTTCATTGCTTCCTGTAGTGAGAGAGGATCAAATGCTTTGATCCATCCTCTCATTGGTTCCAACAATCCCTCCCCGAAGAGTACAACTAAACGCCTCTCTGATATGTTAGGAACCATCACAGATAACCGCTGGAAGTCTCCTATGTAAGCCTCCAAACTACCAACCTGTTTCAACTGGGCCAAATCTTTGAAGTAAGTCTCAGGATCCTTCTTGTCAAACCGTTCCACCAATCTATCCACGAACTCCTAGTACGTGGTGATACGATCATGCTGAAGTGTCACCATCCCATGATGCCACCAGTCATAAGCTGCCCCTTCAAGATGCAAAGTAGCATATCTGATAGCATCCTCCTCCGCCATGGGATGCAATGTAAGGAAGGTATCCAACTTACTGATCCAAGTCTGGGCTGTAACCTTACCGCTGCCGTCAAACATAGCTAAAGTGAGCTTGTTTGTGGCGTGCTTCAAGTCACTATTCTGATGTCTAGGCCTCCTATCCGGCCTGTTCCTGTAATGCTCTCGCCTCTGTGTGATAAACCTGTCAAAGGTAATTCTCTGTCTGACCTCTGGGGTCAATAACTCCCACTCATCGTTCGCTACCATAAGAACATCAGCGAACACTTCCTCAGGCTCCTCATCTACAATAGCCCCGTCAGGCTCCTATCTCACAAAAGTCAGCCGGGTAGGCCTATCTGTTGTCCGTGAAACAGTCCTGGGTATCCTCTGTGAACCTGCATCACTCCTGTCTTCATCACGACGTGGTGATGGTCTCCTAGGTGAACCAATCCTCTATATCGCCGTGGTCAACTACTGTAATACATCAGCTACCTGCTGCTGACCTGTCCGAAGATCTCTAAGAGTTTGTCTGACCTCGCATCATCATCCCTAGGATCTCGAGGAATTTCTATTCTGCCAGCCATGGTACCCGATTGCCTGTTCAATCCCCGTTCCCTGTGAAAACAAAGCTCTCCTGCGAGTGTAATATCTGTGAGGCCCAACCTCCTGTGGCTGCATATGAATCCCAAACCCTCAGGCTGGCAGGAAACTGCTCTGATACCACTATGAAGAACCCTGATTGGCTCAACTTCAACCCTGATGCTCAAACTGATTTTTTTTTGTATTTTGAAGGTTTTTGATTTTTTTGAGGTTTTTGCATATAAAGAACATAATGCGATTTGTAATGTCCCCAATTTAGCCCTACGCTCTTCATTTGGATTTAGCCTATTTCTGGAAGCTCGTAGGCTAAGCAGAGCTCGAAATTAGGGTTTCCAAACTTCTTGGAGGACGTTTTCGTCTTTTTGTGGAGCTTGCACTTGGAAATGTTGAACTTGGATTGCAGATTCCTTCTGGGTTTTCTGAGAGCTTCGCGTTGGTGGTTTCGGTTTGGCATTCTGAGCACTTTCGAGAATTTACTATTTTTAGTAAATTCTATTTCTGGCAGTGGTCCTGTTGGCTTCGGCTCGGTTGGCTCTCATCTTCAGTATGTTCATTTGGTTCGATCAATCTTGACCTTGGGAAGCATTTTTGGTGAGATATCCAGTTGATTTTAAAATATTATACTTTAATGTTATATTTTATTATTGTGACCCCTTGGTCTAGTGAAACAACTTTAAGTTGTTCTTAAAAAGGGGACTTGGAAGGGTGGCGCCTCATGCTGATGATTTAATATTTTTCTTAAGGCCAAAAACAATGCTTTAAAAGAGGACGCCTTTTTATGAAGTGAAGATTTTAAAATAAATTAAAAGTTAAATTGCCTTGAGAAAAGGGACGCCATCTTTGGAGGGAAAAGGAGTTACTTCAAATTTGAAAATTAGGGTTTCTAGAAGCTTCTGGAAAGTCATCACAAGTTTATAAAAGGAGGTCTTGGTCTTCATTTTCAACATCTGATATCTTGAGTATTGTTATGCTGCCGAAATGGTTGCTGGATTGCTTCGAGGAATGAATGCCTCCTAGCTTGGGCTCGACTTCGTGCTTGAGAGATAGCACCTAGTAGAGAGGTTTGCTTGTTTTGAGTGAATTTGTAGTGAGGTTTTGCATTGTTTTGATGATCTTGCATTTTGTAGCTGAGTACTTGCATTTTTTGTCATATTCTAGAGTTGCTGAATATCATAGCTGATTCGAAGTTTCATTCATATATCAAAAATAAAAAAAGATATTGTTCTGGGTGTTGGTCATATCATCTTCTCTACTTGGGGCGACCTTACTTGCAAATTTGTGGGATTTTTAATGAAGTTTCTGATTTTATAAAGCAAATTCGTCATTTCTTGAAAGCCCTACTTTCTGGAGTGCTTTGGGATCCGTGCCATTAATTAATAGCCACTTTTAGCTGCCCTTTTTCATTACTAAACTAGGCGCCATCATTTTAAGAGTGTTTTGCATCAGTTTTCATGTAATTTGAGTGAGAAATGAGTGAGTTGTGAGCTTTTCATTGAGTTTATGCATTGCTGGTTCTGTAATTCATGTTGCTGGTCTGTCAGATCAGACTTGAGAAAATTTCATATTAGCAAGGGACGGGTGTTAGGAATTCATTATTGACCTAGTGGATGACATCTTTACTATTGCAGCAACTTGTAGAGCTTAAATCCTTGATCTTGCAGGCATTCTACTTCTTATTGTAAGCTGAACAGTAGTACTGTCAGCATTTCTCTCAGTTTTGCTTATCATGTTTGTAATTGCCCACTGAATAAGTGGAAGAGGCTGGCTTGCCGCCTATTTACTTTGAATTTGCATTGTAATATCGTACATCTCCGCCCTATGGTAGCTCCATTCCCACTCCGGGTTTGAAAGCACATTCTGGGTGTTGAGTTTATTCGAAGTTGCATTTGTATTTCTTTAAATCTCCACCAAATGGTCGCCTCATTCCATTCTGGTTTGGGTAGCACATACTTGGTGTTGAGTTACTTTCAGTTGCAGTTCTGATTTATTGTACTGACGATCCTCTTGCCATATGACAGCCTCTCTCTTGTTGAGATTGAGTGCGCATTCTTGGCAAAGAGTTATATTGTAACTGCTGGTTTGATTTATCTAACCCTAACGGGTGTGTTGCATTGCTGATTGTAATTCAAAAATCGAAAAAAATTGGTTTGGTATTTTACGATTTTTGAAAGAAATACTTCTAAAATCTTTAATAAATACAATAAGGTAAAAACTGAAGCATTTAGATCCCTGAATTGATAGCAAATGGATTTATTATTCTTTCTTAGTGATTACAATACTGAAACCCTAACATGCAAACAAAAAGGCAAACAAATTTGCATTATTTAAAAACCTGATTTGCTGATTGCAGCCGCCTCAAAATGATGAAGAATTAATATGGCTAACATTAACTGACATTTCTCTAGCCTAAAAATCACTGCAGACTGACCCAGAGTGCAAGGCGTCCCAGCTAGTGAAGACAGAAAGCCAAAAGGCAAGGCATCCAGGCTAGAATGAAAAGTACGGCCCTCAAGCTGATTTGTACGGCCCTTAAACAGCAGCAATAAAATCCGTACCACCTTGGGAAGTGTGCCAAATGTCTGAGAGCTGATGGCGAATGGAAAGATTCTTCTCTGGAAAGCAATCGGCCCAATCACTGGATAAAATGAACTCACTATAAGATCTGTAATAACCTCTTATTGAAGTTATTCAACTACAGGCAATAAATCAACTAGTATTTCACAGCCTCTGAACTGCAAACACTGAAGATGGCTCGTTCTCCAATGCAAAAGACAATTGAAACCCTTGGCTTCGTTCTCTG
Organism: Sequoia sempervirens; assembly: GCA_007258455.2. Lineage (NCBI taxonomy): Eukaryota > Viridiplantae > Streptophyta > Pinopsida > Cupressales > Cupressaceae > Sequoia > Sequoia sempervirens. Next base: position 28,845 of record VDFB02073023.1, read on the forward strand.
AAGGAAGAATTGGCTAAAATCGATTTTCATAACATAATGAATGAAGTTTTCACAAAGAAAACTTATATCTTCTCAGTTGGGTCGATTTCCTTCAAAAAGCATCATTTAAATAAAACCTGAATTTTCACTTTTAATCTTTCAATAGTTTGGACGCCTTTTTAATTATAATCATTAATTAAAAATGGCCCCTTCTCCATGATGGTCGACCCCCTTCAAAAAATCACTTAAGTTATAATATTAAATTATATTATAACTTTATATAATAAGCTTCAATTTAATTAATATTTATTTTGGCAAATAAATATTAATATTTCTCTCAATATAAGTCCGATTGACGAACCGTCTGAAGCCAGATGATAAGTGATTGAATCTGCATATGACCAGACCATACTGCTAAAAATAGCAGGGGTGCTCCGCTGAGTGTCTCCACTTACTAAAAATAGTAAGTCAAGCAAAAGATGTCCAAACGACCCCGAACGAAAGCCAACTTAATGATTCAGATAATCTGAAGGCAAGCCATGCCTCAACAAGACCCTCTATCCACCCTATCAGCCTACGAGGGTCACATAATAGGCTAATCTCAAGAACCGAGAGATGTCAACTGGAAAGGGACATTACAATGATTTCAGAATCGTAATCTATTGTTTCAGAATTATGAATAATTTCAGCTAGTATAATAAGTGATCATTTGGATCAGTAACTCCAAACAAGAGGAAATAAAGGGATAGATCGTGGCAGATGAAGAGGAGAAACACTTACAAACCAGACAGCAATAAGGTAAGTAAATATTTTATAAATTTAAATAATAGATAAGTATTTATAAAATTCAAATAATGGGTTTGATAAATACTTATGTATTTAGAGAATGGTGTTTAATAAATACATTATGAAGTTAGATTTTGATGTTTAATATATATATGTTGGCGTAACAACTAACACCTCTGGAGTGCAAGTTGGTACGGACAGCTATGCACACTACGCAATGAGTGCTCTTCAAATTAGGAGGGGAAGCTCCCTCGTTGTGCTTGACAAAAATGCTTGAAAAGGAAAGTAAACTAAACTATATCCTGTCTTTTTGTCTCAGCTGTAAGAGGTACAAGGCTTTGAAGAAAACTATATACATTGCAGCTAAGTATTTTTTGGTTTCGCAAGACTTAACTACAACACACAAAACTAAGTAACTTAACTATCCAATCCCCTCAAGAGTTCAGAGCATGAGGAAACGGAGCGAGAATGATTATCTGACGATAAGCCGAGTACAGACTCACAACATGAAGGCAAGATGGCACAACTATCTGCTTGTCTAAATAAGCTTATTGGAAACAACAACACACGATAAACCGAGTACAGATTCTCAACTTGAAGGCAAGGTGGCACAACTATCAGCTCAATCTGAATAAGTTTATTATTCACACACATCACACGATAACCAAGTACAGATTCTCAACTTGAAGGCAAGGTGGCACATCTATCAGCTCAATCTGAACGAGTTTATTGAACACAAAACATGAAGGATAGCCAACTAGAAAAATAAATTGCATAGGCGAGACACGCATACAATCTATGATCAAACTAGCCACTATATCTAACTAAAGCAAGAATTCACCATCATAATTGCATGAAACCCAAGTGGCATAACAATTCATCATAATAGTAAATACTCATGAACAGATACAGAACAAGCAATATTGAAGGCAAGGTAGGCATAGCATATATTTCTCTCTCATGCAAAAGTTATGTACAAATGAGAAAAAGCTCTTATTTATAGACATTAAAAGGTGTAGGGAACCCTAAAATCACTTTGAGTCAACTACAGTCTCGCAATGCATGCAAGATTATTGCTAAACCCTAATAAAGCAAACTATACAATTAACTGGAAACCTACCGTCAGTTAACCGGTACAATTAATCTAAGTGGACAATGTGCAAGCATGCACGTCCTTATTGAAAGCAAGTTAACTGGAACACTACCATCAGTTAACGAAAACCCTAAATGTAACTCCAAGTGAATAAAGCTAATCCTAGAATAGATATGCATGAGATGAGACAGCGAGTTAACTTGAAAAGATAACACCAAGTTTAACTCCTGTGTGTAATATCTATCCTAAGAGGTGGGAACTGAAGTCTACTGGTCGTGATCTCGAGCAACCAATCCCTCAACGAGATTGTTAACTGCATCACTATCAGGAGCTTTGATACTCTGCCGAAGTATGCTATGTTTGTGTAGCATGTCCTCACCGGCCGTGATCTGGGACTGAAGTTCACCTCTGCTCCTGGTTGCTTCATCAAACAATGTCGACATGACTGTAAGCTAATTAATCTTACAGCCAACAATCTCCCCACTGAAAATAGTATGAATGAGTGCCTGGAGCTCTGACTGAACATCAGTAAGCTCAACATATGCACTACCCTCAATCTGATATCGGCACAGTAAGCGAGATACTAAAGTCCTCACAAACCGGAGTGCACTAGTAACGTGCTCTCTACTCTCAGCCAACTCTAATGCCATAGTCTCCTCTATCTTTGCCTTGAAAACCAACTGTGTTTTCCAAGAGTAGATAGGCTCTTTATCTTCTGCATCTGTGACTGATTCATATGCCATACTCAGGTGAGCAATCATAATCTCATCCCGGGGTCTACTAATTGCCATGTCTCGCTCCTCATCTTGGAGATGTAGACGGAGTTCTTGTGCATTGTACCGCAACTGATATAGCTCTGTAAGCATGGAACAGCCTCTAGCAACAAACTCCTCCTCCCATTCCTCCAAACGCTTGTCATATGCAACCAAATGATTAAGTTGGCCCTGTTCTGCTGGAGGCTCAAGCATCGGAGGGAGTGTGGCGATGACATCTGACCTGTGTACAAGGCTAGAGATGTATTGACGAAGCTGTCTGATTTCAGCCTTGAGAGCTGCCTTGTCTTCTCCATGCTTCAGCATTACTGTCTGTAGCAACCTGTAGGAGATCAACCTGAGTCTGGCATGTGCTACGACCAAGGTTGACTGTGATAACCTCGAAGTCCTGAGATTCCAACTCATCCAAGCTCTTCCCCTATGAAGGTATAGCAGTCTCAACGACGATCTCCATATCAGTATTCCTCTCTACGTGGACCATGTTCTTGATCATCTTGTCTGGCGCATCCTGGTAAACTTGATCAAAGTCTGAATGATTAAGGACATAGGATGGCTGCCTCCTCTTCCCTCCCGGTTGCATTTCAATCCAAGACTGGTCTCGGCTAATGCTACTGGAAGGATTTGTACTAGCAACAGGAGGCTCTGACGAAAGTGAATATGTAGAGGAACTGCTGCGAGATGGGGAATCTAAATCCAATTCGATATGAATCGGGACTGGTGACTACTCCGGAACTTGTATAGGAACTTGAGGCTGAACCTCAAGAACTGGCTCTGTGATAGGCTATCTGACAGGCTCCATGTGTGTATCAATGGCAAGCATCTTACCTTTTGAACTATTTGGCGCTTGACTTTTCTTAGGAGGATTACTCTTCTTCTGCTTGGGTTTCGACGAGGAAGGTAGTGAAGGATCCACCACTGACAGCTCTACTCTAGGCACACTTACCCTCCTGGTCTTCTTGCTGTCGAGGTAAAGTATACTGTTTTGAATAATTCTACTTGATCTCTCCTTTACTGTTGCGTACTCCTTGGCGTACCAATCAACTGCTGGCAGTGGCTGTGTGTCAACCTGCTCTCTGAAAAACTGAGGAAGGACTTCTCCCTCATCATCCGATAAGCCTCCCACATCTTCTACCAAGAATACAGAAATCTGTGAGAGAGAGAAGCGGCCATAGCTACATCTGCGAACCTCGAAGTCGTCCACGCAATTTGCCTAATAGTCTTCCATAGAAGGCTTATGATATGCGCGACCACCAAGGCATGTTGTGTAATGACCCCAACGATCATAAGCACGTACCTCAACAAGATACTTGAGATATTTCTCTAACTCCTGTCCTGCAGCTTTGGCATCAACTGTCATCTTGCATCAATATATTCCAAATTGAAAGGGAAAATTGGCAGCTAGTTTATGCTTGCGACGCAAATGATGATGAACATCATGTAACTGCCTCAGGAACTCCATAAAGACCGTTCTATCCGAAGGATAGAGTGGAAGCATAGCTGGATTTCCTGTAAATCCATATACTCGGATATAAGTGTATGTCGGGAACTAAATGAACCAATCTGCCCAACCATCCATCGCTGCTCTAGCAACTGCCGAGATACGAACGTGCAACTCCCGATCCAAATTTCTCACTGTATAAGTCAGGAAAGCCTCATGAACACGCTTGAAGTGACATTCAGCCTTAGTGAACTCACGCTGATCGTAATAATGATAGACTTTCTGAACACTGAGAATGCCCACGGTGTTTAACCCTCGGAACTGACCCTAATAGGCAATCAAGTACACGAGGTAAGAACATATGTGAAACTCATGGGCAACTAGGAAACCGGTGATCTGCTTGTGGATAACATCGCTGATGAAGGATGCCCAATCATAATGCTCCTGCCCAAATATGATGCGACCAATGATGTAATACATCCAAGGTTGGAAAACATTTGCATGTGAATGACCTGAGACACGATTCAAAAGTGTGATAGAATCGAGTATTCATCCTTGTACTCACCACGACCCATATTGTTTGGCAATTTGTTCTTCGCTTGCTTCAACCATCGTTCTGCCATCTTGCTTTGGCACTTGTCCACATCAGCGTTGAATGCATGCTCGCACTACTCCATAGAAATAACCAAACTATTCGGGTGTTGAGGGATACCAAAACTTCTTTCAACATCCAAAGGCTTGAGACTGCAAATGACTTGTCCATCTACTGACACTATCTCACGAGTAGCAGAGTTGTAATGCTCAATACAAGACATCACGAACTCAACACAATGAGCGGAGATAGGTATAGAAGCGGCCTCAAGTAACCCGGACTGCTGAATGTTCTGAATAATTAAATCTTTGATCTTGACTGGATCTAAGACTGCCTCTGGCAGCACCTTGTGAAGATTCGTCTCAACTGTCCCGATGAAGTCGTGAGTAAGGACTGATTTGGTCCTGTATTCGAGCTGAGTGTACTGCATTTTGAAAAACTCGCCTGTTGACTGTGAACTCGACTATGTTCTGACAAGATTTCTAGAAAGCTAAAAATACCTGTTGACGCTAAAAATAGCCTATCGAAGAGTTATTTTCGGCGAAAAATCTGAGATATGGGTTTTGTCCAGAAAAAGATTCTAAGACAACCCAGAACGTCAGAAATGCGAAAATCTGACTTCTACTCAACCATGCAAAGAGTTTTCAGTTGAGAAAATTAGAAACTCGAGAACTGATGCTCTGGAGTTAAAAATTCCTGAAAATTTAAGCACATGAATTTAACTCGAGGAAGCTATATAGAATCGATCCAGATGATCAAACTTGCCAAAATTTGCCAATTTCAGGAACATGCGAATTGAAATCTGAGAGAATTTTGAGAGTCAAAGGGGAGAAAAGACATTTTTATGTGTTCTTCTATGAAAATCGCCCCCTGTTCTTCAAACTTGCTGATAATTGTGAACTTGAACCTACAAAAAGAATTGTTTGATGCTTTTGATTTTGATTGTTGATGATAAATTCACTCAACTCTTGACAATTCGCCTCTGCTCTAAAGAATTACGAATTTTGCTTAAGCTGGATGAATGTTTAATGATGGCACCATGAATAAATAGAGAAAATTTGCACCATAATGCTAACTGCAAGATTTAAAACCCTCAACTAAAATAGAAGGCTTTTGATTGGACCCCTCCAGTTCAAACTGAGACTGACTTGAAGTCCGGAATAAAATAATAATAAAAATATTCATCATGCAATTTGAAAATCCAGCACAAAGAGGCGCCAATTTAAGAAAATCGCCATTTAATGCTCAAATATGCAAAAATAAATATTTAATATTATTTCAATCAGTTGACAAACCATGTGAAGCTCTTGGATTCATCTGGCGAACTTCACCGATTTCAAAAGGTCCTCATTTGTCCTCATAGGCGTCCATTTGCTCAAGATATTACGCTTTTTATTAACTTCCTACTTTGTAGCTGACTACAAAGTTACAACTGACCATCTTCAACACTGATTTCCGGGTGACCAGATGATGCTGAGACTAAGCAGGAATATTCATTGTGAAGCCTGCAGAGCAAGGAAGAAATGTCTGTCGGGAGTCATCACTGCAAAATCCATCATTTAACACCTCAAAGAATTAGGCGCCCTTGATTAAATTGATTTTCAAACATCATACTTAACCATTTCTCCATTCTGCCATCTGACGCTTCAAATGACTACTGACGATGAACGGTGAACCCTGCTGACTGGAGGATAGGCTCACTGCGTGACTAGGAGTATTTTGCATCCAACGAATATACGCAAGGCACCTGAAAGCTGTATTATGGACCCCAAAAGTAAGGGCGCCCCTGGCTTGAAAAGGCTCAAACACCATTTTGACAAAAGTACAACTCTCAACCAGATGCCCTACTTTGACCTCTGATATCGGGAGCTGGGGTGTGATGATGGAACAATAATTTTCCCAAAGCACTGAGTTGACGTAATTCGTGTGTCAATTAAGAGGTGATAAAAAGCATGCAATATAGAGATTTCTGAGTGATAGACATATTGACACCATTTGAACTTCAACATGTAAATACTAACAACACTATGACATGCCCTTGATACTTGAATAGCAGTGGACCTACAAATTTCTGAGAATGAACAATGACTGATTATGCAATTAGAACTGCCCAGAAACACTTATTAGACATGTACCAACTCAGCTAATGACTCAGTGATGAACAACAGTAAGTATAAGGTTTGCAACCTATGACAGTTGACTGAGCAGCAATACATTCATTACATTCTTCTACTCGGTCTAGAGTCAATGCTATCAAGGGTTCCAAATCGTAGCCAAAGCAAATATGGTATTACAGTCTTTAAACAAACATTTTCTAAGTAATATATTGACTGATTTGCATGTACAGATTTCTCAGAATAAATAATCAGCAAGATGATATCTTCAAACTTCTTAGCAGATTTTACAAGAAACAGCTAATGTTCATGCATGTTTATATGTATACTACAATCAGACCTGGTGAAAGCGCCCAGAATGGAGAATAGTGGCCAGAATGAGACTTTCAGCCTTACTAGCAAACACGTCCAGACCTGATTTGATGCCCAGAACTGATCAGACTTCAACAACAATAGATATAATGTCTTGGTTTCATGACTAACAGCTTCCCCATAGATATTTGATATTCTTTAAACCCTTGCAAATCAGAATTATACTGTAGCGGCACTATAGCATGGGTACTGTTCCCGAGGTACTGTAGCAATTTACTATTCACGGCTACTGTAGCAATTTTATTCAAACCCTTGTGAAAAACTTCACCAATTTGCACAAATGAAAGGACGGAATTATCCTCTCCTCAATTGCAACCCTTCAAGAGATCTTTCACTCCCTCAGTTATGCTATCAATAGGAAGTTTTCGTTTCCTATGATCAAAGAAGAAAACTGCGAAAGCCCTAGGCTCCACAATAAAAAAATCAATCAAAATAATATTCATCAACTGGATGTTGAGAATGAGCTCTTACCTCTCTTTTTATTCTTTCCTTAGGAGAGCTCAAACACCTTCCTAGCCAATGTGGGATAAAAGATTTATTCCCACATTAAATTATTCGCTTAACGCACTTTATTATATTAAAGTGACTTTATTATTATAAAGTTACTTTATAACTTTATAATAATATTAAAATATTAAATAAATCACTTAAGTCACTTAAACTTTAATATCTCTTGATGTACTTGTCTGATTGCTAAGCCGTCTGAGCAAGGAGTCGACTCTCCCTGTTCTCCATGTGATCGGATGCCCGTCTAAAAATAGAAACCCTGAACAGTGACTTACTATAAATAGTAAGTATGTGAAACTAAGTCTAGAAACAGCTGCAAAGGCCCAATCAAGGTCGACACTGCCAATATGTTTTGCTCAGGTGTCTTTCTATTAATAGGAACCCTGACTCTCCCAAAATAGTAACTTACTATAAATAGTAAGTGTGCCAATCTGAGTCAAATAACCTGTGCAAAGGCCAAAACCCGAATCCAGCTGAAGAATAATGTCTCTAATCACCGAGTAACTACCACACGGGACCCTCTATCCAGACATATTAGCCTACAAGGGTCAGGAATAGGCTAACTCCACCAAACTCTGATGCTCACAAAATGGGGACATTACATGGGGTGACCTAATTCGAGCACCGTTTGTTTCAATGCGTAGCCAGAAGGGCCTACGAGAGATGTCTCTGAGGGTGACGAAGCAAAAAAACTGCTTCTACGACCTCAAAAAGAAAGACACCTTTCCCAAGATAGAATATACGACCAGACTTAGCCATTTTCCAAGCTTTCTTCATTTTTTAGTATTTTGCAAAGACCTCGCGCGTACGAGCGTTTGCCAAATCCCGGAGGCTGACGGTTGGGCTCGTTGGATAGCTGGAGTAATTGCGCACAAGTCTTGTGAAGACTTCGAAAGCAAATAACCCCATCTGACAGGCCTAAAGGTTGGGCGCCCCTGGCCTACAGAGGCTACAGTGTATGTTTAATGTTTCTCCACCCACTGATTTGCATGCCTGGTAGAATCTCTGCCATGATCATTTGAAATGTCGGATTGACGGGCTGACTGGTGCATTGCGAAGTCGGACTAGAGTAGCACAAATGTCAGGAAGATGTTATCTGCAAACTCTTTTATCTCAGAGGTCATCTTGAAGGGCGCCCCTGAGCTACAGGGGCGCAATTTCACCCTTTGAGAAAGTTTTTGTGATGTGAAGTCTCCTTGTAGCCTCATCTTCTGACGTTGACTGCCGGAGCTTTGAGTCTCAGATGTCTGCATTCGATAGCTCGTCGGATAGCTAGACTAGTCGTGAAGAGATTAAATGCATCAACAGGCAGGAATGCCAAGATCTAGACCCTCTTTAAGAAGGGCACCCCTGAGCTACAGGGGCGCAAAAGTTGAAAAGTGACAAGCTTTTGCAATCTTTAATCTTCTAAACCTCAGCTTCTGACATCAGTTACCAGTGTTTGGACCTCGGATAACTTCGCAGGATAGCTCATTGGATAATTGGGCTAACTCTAAAGGCATTGACTGCGTTTATGAGCACATGTCACAAAATTTGGACCTCCAAAGAGAAGGGCGCCCTTGAGCTACAGAGGCGCAATTTTTCTTTTTCCTGATAAATCTTCATAAATTGACCACTGAAATCTTCGTCTTAGCCACTGAAATGACCATGCAAAGGTAAAATTGTCATCGTGAAATGCCTCGTTCTGAGTCTCCGATTCAGGTTCTAATCAACAGGTACTGCTTTTGACTGACACAACACTGACAAAACTCCATGCTTGATATTGCCCAAAAACTGTATTTGACATCATTTTAGCAAGGTTTAGACTCTTTTATGCAAAATACCTTGATGAAGCAAAAAATTTGGTTTGGGTACAACAATATACATATTTAATATATATTTAATGTACATGATAAATATAATTATATCAAATGCAATATGTTTTTTGTATATCTATGATTCATATGTTCATAGATATATTTTGGTAATTGATAAGTATATATATTATTATATATAAATAATATATCATTTACGACTCTCCAATAATGAGGCTTGTAGCAATTATTGAGCCTTATAAGTAATAATGAAGCTATTATGATAAATAGTATAATAGTATATCATCTCTGGGATCTTGAAAGATGTTTAATATCTAATGTACTTATGAAATATATTAAAAAAGAATCATTCATAGTGAGTGATAAGGAGGAAATGAATAATCCTTTGACAAGAATGAAATATTTATATCATCTTTGAACTTATTAGATGTTATTACTGAAATTTTTTGATCTCTAATGTTCCTAATGTCTCTTTGAGAAACACTTTGACAGAAGATTCAGGTTTAAGTACTTCCACTAGAGAGGGGACATTACATTATGTTTATGTCTTAGGCACAGATTTGAACACTTTGACTGATTTCTTCCTCTCTCTCTCTATTAGGCATGATTTGTGAATGCCATTGCCATCATTTAGCAGGATTTTCCATTGCCTTTACCATCTCCACATGTTGCAACTTTGATAACTAAAAAGTTAAAAACCCCATGAACTTGGCATGTTTTTCTTATGTCTCTACCAGTATTTGGTGTTGTTTTAACTTGGCATTGCCACCTTCATTATGCGCCATAACTTAGATCATTTCCTCTAACTGCTTGGGTGGAGTTTCATAATGTAATTGCCACATTTTGAGCCTTGGGCAGAAGTCTAGAGCAGCATTGCCATCTCAGACAGTGTTCAACACTCATAACTTAACCTCTTTCTCTTTAGCCGTGTCTTCATGATGCCACAGCCTCTTTTTAGGCACTATTTTCTACTAACTCTGTCACTTACTTTGTGCACCCCTTTCTGTCACCTAACTCTTCTCCTTGGGCACACTTTCCTTGGCAATTTGCCACTTTTTACATGCTGAAACCTGATGGCGTTGCTCATGAAAGGGTGTACTTCATCATTTTTTTTGGAACTTGTTCAATAGTGGCAGAGATTTGATAAGTTTGAGCCAAGAATTGCAATTAAAATCCATTAGTGAAGGCTATGAAGAAATATGCCTCATTCCCTTGCTATCTCATTCCAACTCTTCACTCCATGACTGTCTTTGCTTGCATCATTCAATCTGCCCTGACTTTGTCCTTGTTCTGCTCCATTGTTTTTATCATTTGCTGCTCTGATATAATCATGCTTTTCCCTGCAAAATTATCTGAAAGGAGCAAAGACAAGATAACCTTTGCAAGCTGACTGGGAAGACAACAATTCACTTGAACATAATGTGAATTCAAGGATTAATCGACAACTGGCTGACAAAAAGAGGCCTCAAAATGGATTTCCATAGGGGTACCAACAATCATTCACCACAATTTTTCTACTATTGAACAGTATAAACTAAATCCTGCACCATCAATTCATTCCTCTACTACGCCTGTTCAGCATGATTCAAGACCTGTACCATTCATGTCTCTGTTGTATCAACACCAATGTTATGGAGATAAGGTCAGTATTGTCATTCCTATGTCCAGAAATATTGGTATGGCAGGAAGCTACACTCATAGGTTGCCTATCAAAAAGCATACCTGGCATAATTTGTGACGAGCCTGCTGGCTCTCAGCTCAAAACCCTTATTTTCTTAAGTCTTTAGGTGTATTTTAAGTTTTTTAGAGAATTCTTAGTAGACAGAAGAGAAGGGGCGCAGCATATTTTTGCTTGTAATTTGAAATATAAAGCAAAAACTCACAAAATGGAAATGCAGAAGTTGTTAATATACTGAAACAATAAGATCATGAATATCAGACATACCAGGAAATCTCCAGTTATTTTAAATTAAAGAAGTTGCCAGATCTACAGCTGGAAATGATGAAATCAAGCATAAAGGCACGCCAAATCTCCAGAACACATTTCTCCTGCTCAGAAACTGGACACAATGCTCTAGAAATACTGGACGCCCATGATGGAAGACTAAAACCAAGCCAAAGGGAGGCGTTTCACATTATTCCTTCACACGCCTCTTTCAAGGCACAATTCCCAATGAAGGCCGTACGGCTATGAAAAGAAAGGAAGGAAACCCTGCTGGAAACCTCTGTCTGTGAAGAAGGATGCGCCACCAGTAGAAACCCTCAATTATTGTAAACAATAAGCAAACTCAAAATTAATAAACTCTGTATGAATCTGTAGAACCTCTGGCTGAAGCTCTCAACATGCACTGATTCGACTGATCTTTCACAATCTCAAGAGTGCTCACACTGAAGAGGTAACGTTCTTCAATGGCAGTTGTTCAAACCCTGATCACAGGAGAATGCACAGGCAAAATGCTCAAGGCAAAGAGAAATGGTCAAAAGATGAGTTTCATTTGCCAAGGAAATGCTTTATACCTAATTGGCACGCATTTCAAGAAAGTACGGCCTTTTGCATCATTTAAATCTTTTAATTTTTAATTAAGTCTTCTCCATAGTTTAAGACTTAATTCTTTGAGCGCACTTTTAATATTTTAAATCATTAAAATATTAAATCCCTTTTTTGAACACTTTTTAAGTGATATAAAATATTATTAAAGTCAATGTAACTTTAATAAAACATTAAGTTAAATAATTAACTTAATCACTTAAAATTCCATAACTCGCTCAAAACTCAGAGTATTCCCGTGCCGTCAGAAGCTGTGGACTCCTGAAATGCCAACGCTCGCTGTGATCCAATCACTGTCCACTGAAAACAAGAACAATCAAACTCTTAATGCATCACCGACCCTCTATCCAAATTGGCTAGCCCACAAGGGTCCAATAAAGGGCTAACACACTGTTCCCGAGAACTGTCTAGCGAGGGGACATCACAGTCCGCCCTCCCCGAATTTGCTTGTCCACAAGCAAACTCAAAGCTGGATGCTGACGAACACTGTCACTCTCCCACGTCGCATCCTCTGCCGGTAGATCCCTCCACTTAACCAAGTATTCCCTGATGACCCGCCTCCGAAGATGACGCTCTCTGGAGTCCAGAATGGCCTCAGGTATCAAAACTAGTTTCCCCTCATCATCCAGGGGTGGCAAATCAATAGAAGGAATTACGTGTTGTCCCAACGCCTTTTTGAGGCGCGACACATGGAACACGTTGTGAACTCTACTGTCCACCGGAAGATCCAACTCATAAGCCACTTGACCCACACGTCTGACAACTCTGAAAGGTCCATAGTACCGCGGCTTAAGTTTCTCAGAGCCCTTCTTACGAAGGGTAGACTGCCTATAAGGCTGAAGCATCAGGTACACCAAATCATCGATCTCGAAAGACCGCTCTACTCGTCTCTGATCAGCATATTGTTTTTGTTGATTTTGGGCTTTTTGTATATTCTCTCTGAGTGCCCTCATAATATCCTGGTTCTCCTGTAATAAATCACCAGCACTGGGAACTCTACTGTCACTCAGCAATAAGTCAAGAAAGCTCGGAGCGTCATAACCATATAATGCTCGATAAGGTGTCATCTAGATGCTCATGTGATGGGTGGTATTGTAACAATACTCACATAGGTATAACCATCTCACCCATGCCTTCTGCTGCCCTGAACTATAATTACGCAAGTACCCTTCCACCCATTTGTTGACGATCTCTGTCTGCCCATCTGTCTGGGGGTGGTAGCTGGTACTAGGGGTGAGCTCTGTCCTGCAAAGTTTGAATAACTCCTGCCAGAAGTTACTCATAAACCTGCTGTCCCTGTCACTGACTATACTGCGGGGTAAACCGTGTAGTCTGAATATCTCAGGGAAGAACAAATCTGCCACTTGGGTAGCCGTGTGCGTAGTAGTGATTGTGAAAAAGTGTGCATATTTCGTCAATCGATCTACCACCACGAAAATACTGTCCTTCCCTTGAGCTTTTGGCAAGCCCGTGACGAAGTCCATAGACAAACAATCCCACTTCCTCTCAGGAATAGGAAGCGGCTGAAGCAAACCTGCAGGGTATGTGTGCTCTTGCTTGTTCTGCTGACAAACAAGACATTCCCTGACATACTGGAGAACATAGGACTTGAGACCCTTCCAAGAGAATCTCTCCCGTACCTGCCTATAAGTCTTATAGTACCCGGGATGTCCTACCATGGGTGAATCATGTAATGACCTCAAAACCCTGTCCCTCATCTCAAAACCTGGGACCAAGAAAATCCTCCCTTTGTAGATGATAAGGTCATCTACAAGTGAATACCTGTCATCCAATACTGATCCATCTACTATGCTAGAGGCCCATGGGTCCTTAGCATACTCTACTACTATCAGATGTCTCCAGTCCTCTGAAACCAGTGTAATAGGACTCAAGTGAGGACGGCGAGATAAAGTATCAGCAACCACATTCTGAGTGCCCTTGACATAGGAGATGTCAAAATCGTAAGACTGAAGCTTGCTGACCCATTTTTGTTGTCTCTCATT
>VDFB02073024.1:0-29691 GCA_007258455.2 Sequoia sempervirens
GCTGCTCATACATTACTTTCGAACTCTCTAACTGTTCAGCTTCTTCTTCATTACGAGAGGCTCATGGCGTCCTCAGTGGTAGGTATCACGACATATATATCCGTCATCATCGCCATCGTTCATGGCCGCCCTCTAACTCTTGTTGAAACTGAGGGTCAGTAATAGTCCCCTCATCATCATGCTGATCAATCCTGACAGGTACATTGGCACTCTGGCCAATTGACTCCCTCCGTGGAGGCTGAATATCACTCTGTATCTCCGGTACCTGATTCACTACAATCCTCTGATCAGCGAACAAGGACACCTCCTGTATGCTTGGAGAACGTGTCTCCAAAGGTACTGCCACTGTGACTCGTGGAGGTTCTGGCTGAACTATTTCTTTCTTTCTGGACTCTGGACCTCGTGTAATCTGTTTCTTTCTTCTTGTGGTGGGCGTCCTGTGATCCCCCATCAAGTTGTAAGTCAAGGCAATTGACCTACTCTTCAGTCTGTTCACCCGTCTATCAACCCATGCCCTGGTGAATGTCATAACTGGGATAGAAAGAGTATCTAAGTCTGCAACCTCGGGCTCTGACCAGTCTACAGGCGGAAGTGGAGTATCCCGAACAGCTGCATAGTCTGGATGAACAACATCCATATCCTCATTAACCTGGTCCGGAACTGGAACTACCTCACACTCCCTGATCAGAGTAATCGGCAACCTAGAGAACATTCTCTTCCTCACTTCAATTTCATCAACTACATCAGCCCAATAATCTTCTATGGTGGCCTTATGTTTAAACTCCTCCGACAGAACCCAATTGATGTTATGGTGCGGGTCATAGTGCTGTCGGCTTGTATGATATGAGAAGTGATAAAACTGAAGCTCACTCTCAGCTTCCCTAGCTGCCTGTATCGAAGGACACACCTCATCCGAGTTGCCCATCACAATCGGAAACTCTATCCCCCCTTTCTTTTCTTCTTTTGGATTTTGTCAAAGGCAAGCAATTGTCTGGATATCTCTAGCATCAATATCTTATCTGTTGGGTACTTAGGCAGCCTATATGGGTATGACGAGAAACCTTGCAGCCTAATGTATGAAAATCTCGGAAATTGTATAAACCAGCACCCATACCTTTCGATCAGCTCTTGGGCATCTCTAGAGATTCTGTGATGTAACCTCTCCTGAAGCAGCCTCGTGATGTACATGGTGAATGAATCGTTGACACGTTTGTAGTGGGTTGTGCTCGAAAGGTGCAACTGTGTACACGCCTCATGGATTTTGAATTGATGAGAGCCACAACCAACGGGTTCTTTGTAAGAATCCCCTCTGTACCTCGTCATCGTGCCAACATATAAATAAGGTAGGAGCTCATGTAAAACGTTTTAGTCCTCCTCAAGCTCAGGAGCTGCTCATGTATATTATCGCTGATCATCTCAGCCCAATTGACATAATCCTTGCCTTCTAGCACCAGGTTGATGTAATAAAACATCCAAGGCTCAAAAATGTAGGACTGTGGGCAACCACCAACCCTGCTCAGCATCATGATAAGATCACAGTATTCTTGTTTCAGGTCCTCCGCTATGATCTGTTTTGGCAACTTCGCACGAGATGGCTTTGGAGTGCTCATCCAGTGAGTGTTAATTGTATCCATGCACCATTCAAAAGTAGAAGCATACATCCGCTCCGCTCGCTCCCTGGACTTGTAAATCATGTTCCTGTGTACCGGGATCCCAAAAGCTTCACCAATGGCCGCCGGAGTAAGATTGGCAAGCACTTGGCCATCTGGTGACGTGATCGACCGGTGTTCCTTCTCGTAGCAGTTGGCGCACTCCATTATAAGCTCTGAGCACTGAATGGCTGGCGGAAAACCAGCAGCTGCATATAGTCCACTTCGGACGATGTTGTGCGAAGTGACCGAAGCCCGATGACTTCCAATCCCGAACAGCCTGTTCTTGAAGGTCTCCAAATTGACCGAGCCCAGGTTAGTATCCGTCAACTTGCCCAACTTTGAAATAAACTTCGACTCTGGCATGAATGTTTTGCTGAGCTTCTTGATCGTAGCCTGTCTGGAGGCACCATTGTCTTTTCCGGTTGTTCTCGCTTCAGCCATCTGCAACATAACAAACGTTTATCAGCAATTAAATTTAATAAAATAAGGCACGGTATAGGGGCTGCAGTCGAATTCTAGAAGCTGCAATAACTTTCTTGTTTGCAAACCTTAGCTTCTTCTCTTGAATATATTCGAATTCCGACACTTAGAACAGATTTCTAAGTGGACTTTGATTACTTTACTTCTCAATCAGCAATCAGCAATCTTAATTTCTATGTCTTCGTACTTCAAACCAGCAATTAGCAATCTTGCAAGTTCGTACTTTTGAGTTCTCAGCAACTTATTTCAAGGCGTCTTTCTTTAACTTGCAACTTCAACTTACTCAATCAATTTTCAGTCACTAGCAAAGTCGTACCTCCTTCAAGCTTTCAACAACTTCCTCCAATCAGCAAGGGGCGTCCTCTTCAGCAAATGCAACTCCTTAGCAAAATTCGAATTTCAAACTCTTCAAGCAACAATTCACTGCAACACTTCACTCTCAGAGCAAGTTCGACTTCTCCAGTTGTGAAAATAAGTGAAAAACATCTTCATTTTATAGCCAAAATTCGAATTCTAGAAGAAGTTAATTTTAGCCAGTGCCATTAAACTCCACTACTCCTCTTCAAGAATTCGAATTTTCCCTCTCTGGTGTTTCTGACACTTGTCTCCAGTCGTCGGGAATATTATTCTTCTAGAAACTTGACTTTGACTGGCGTTTTTGAATTCCTTTTCGAAAATTTAATTTAATTCATCATTTTTTTTAATTCACCAGCCGGAGCTTTGTCACTTGAATTCGAATTTTTAACTTCATCATCTGCTCTGGAAAATTCATCTTCGAAGAATTTAATCAAAATTATCTAGGCAACTGACTTCAGATTCATCGTTCGAAGAAAATTCATCTTGAAAGCACATTTTACTCAAATTTGCCTCGAAAATTAAAATTTTCCTTAGGAAAATTCACAATTCGAGCACTGATTAAATTCCTCACTGAAGAGTGTCGGCGAAGCTCAGAAGACTTGGAAATCCATCTATCATCATGAATGTTCAGTACCTAGAAGCAAATTTTCTTCAAAATGCTCTGAATTCATGGGTACCCAACGAACGGGTTCATTTAATTTTTCGAATTTGAACCTTAGAAAAATATTATTTCCATTATTTAAATTTGTTCTTCGCCCGTGATCACTCTGTGTTGCTCTGACTTCTTGAAAAATTTGAATCATCTTGCAATATCATCGTCTCTGATTTTATCACTGAGAAAAGTTGCTCGTGCTCCGGAAAATTTATCACTCTGAGATCCAGGCGTATTTTCCAAGGAAAATAAATTTGCCTTAGAAAATATTTCTTTAAAATCATCTCGCACTTTTGAAAACTTGCCTTAGAAATTTTTTATTGCCAGTGGAGAGGAATTTTTTATCAACTTCTTTTGGAAGAATTTACTTATTCCCGGCACGCCTTATTTCTCACTTCATACTTAGGAAATATTCCAACGCCTTGAAATGCCTTTGAAAATTTTTCCAACACCTTATAACTCCCTTACTCTAGGCGCACACTTCACTTAGCATTTTATTTCACACCTTGGAATATTTTCTAACACTCACCACTTCCAACGCCTAGCAAGTTTGTTTTGACTTCACACGCCTTAGAAAATTTTCTAACACCTTATGACTCCCATCATCCTTTGGCGCCTAGCATCCTACTTCCACCATCCTCAAATATTTTCCAACACACACCACGCCTTAGAAAATTTTCACACCTTATAACTCCTTCATCACCCTTGGCACATATAACGTTAGGAGAAGAAAAACGCCTATCTTTTACCACTTTTCACCACGCTTTGGCAAATTTTCACCTTAATTACCACCTTCATTCACCTTTCACATCCAAACATGGGCGCATTTCTGTGTAGGAGGAGGATGACCTTTCAACTTCCCGTTTTTGTCCTCATGTGAGCTCATTTGGGCGCATTTAGGAGGGTGAGGAGGACGAGTTTGCAAGCTGGGCGCATTTTGCATGTGATGAAGGATAAAAACTTTGACTTTTTGTTGACTCCTTGCAACCTTGGGCGCATATTACCCCTGCTGGTGGATGAACTCTCCAACGTCCTTGGGTGACTCTTCGCCTTCCAAATTTTGTCCTCACATGGCCCAGTTTGGGCGCATTTTGGCCTTGGAGAAGGATAAAAACTTTTGACCACTTTGACCCTCTCCTACCTTGGGTGCATTTTCATGCTTGTGAAGGATGGGCGCATTTTGATGCTTGAGGCGGATTTTCATGCCTTAGAAACTTTTTCAACTTTTCCCTCTTTCTTTTTGGGCGCATTTCCTCATACCTGCAGGATAAAAAACGTTGACTTTTGTTTGACTTTCCTGCCTTGGGCGCATTTTGCCCTGTGTGAAGGATGAACTCACATTTTCAAAAATTTTCTACGCCTCTAGCTGAGATGGGCGCATTTTCCTATGCCTGCTGGACGAGACTCCAGACTTAGACGAATTTTTATCATCCTCGCCAGCTTACGTGCCCTGCTATTTATAGTAAGTTCTCTGAATTTGGACTTCTGAAGCTCGGAATGGCCTGAAATTTTAAACATAGCATCTTCATGCCTTTATCAACTTGTCGACACTGCCACTTTTAGTCACCCTGCTATTTATAGCCTGTTTCTGAGGGTGGCTTACTATAAATAGTAAGTTCTTGTTTCTGATAGCTCCCAAGCTCTGATCGACGTGAAATTTGAATGAGGCGCTCCTCACCACGTGACCTTACTGCCGACACTGACGCATGCAATTGATTTACTATTTTTAGCATGTTTCCAATTTGACTTATTATAAATAGTAAGTGCTCCGTTTGTCCTGAAATTTCACCAGCCAGATAGCCTGAAGGACGCTGATCGCAGTGGTTTACACTGGATTTTGAAGATTTTGACTTTTGATGCCCGTTTTTAGGCTCAAGCTGGAAACCCTAATTCGCTTTGCATGCGTATCAAAAGATCTCCGTTTGCTTTTGTTTAACACTGCGATCACTCGTGAATCGAACTGCGGGTGGCGGTTGCCGGGACACACCCGCTAAAAATAGCAAGTTCCTTATGAGTGAGAATCCTCGTTTGCATGTCACACCATCGCGAAGCTCTTGAAAAACCCATCGAATCACCGACATGCAAAAGAAACCTCGACATGCAAACCCTAAAAATAGCCTCAAGGCTGAATTGAAGTAGTCATCTCGACTTGCATGTTACATCATCGCAAGGTCTCGAAAACCCGTAAGGAATATCCGACATGCAAAGAAAATCTCCATTTGGACCCCGAATTAGCCCCGAAGCCAAACTGCTAAAATAGTAAGTTGTCCGCTTTTGCTCAAATTTGGCATGCAAGCACTCGATACGCTCGAATGCGCAGATGATCTAATCTCAAAATAGCGACAAAGCCCTGAATTGCAGACTTACTAAAAATAGTAAGTACCTTGGAATTTGATGAAACTTGGCTGGAAACCTGCTGGATGCCTGCTGACAACAACATTAAGTTCAATTTTCAAATTTCTCACTTTACTTGACCTTGAATTGACTGGAAAAGATGAAACCCTAATTTTAGACTTGGCCAATATTTCGCGTTTAAGCTCAATAACGGACACAACCCCCCAAAAGACGGACACCAGAAAAGAGACAGAGAGAGAGAGAGAGAGAGACCCAAGCCAAAAGACCGGAACGGAGCAAAAATTAGGGGGTCCCCATCTTGAATGGGGCGATGTGTGAAAAGGTCACAACATTACCTAGCCACCTTTTCAGCCTCGTCCTCATCCCTTCTTGACCTTATGCTTAACTTGTAAAATTCATCAGTGTATGACTTGACATCAAGATCCTTTTGTTTCAAACCTTGCAGCTTCTTATACAATTGAACTTCATAATCCTTTCGAAGAAACTTACCTTTTAGTTTTTGTACCATCTTGTCCCACGAAGTAATCCTTGATTTGCCTTGTTTTCTCCTCTCTGCTTGCTCATAGTCCCACCATAGAAGAGCATGACCTTTGAGTTTTTTTTTTGCCACTTTCACCATCTGCTCATCTGAATGTCTTCACTTTCAAAGTAATTATCCATAGCAGCAATCCAATCAAACAATTCCTCTTCATTTAAATTACCACCATACATAGGAAGTTCAACTTTTACCTTATGAGAAACACTTTTCACTGCTTTAAGCATCTTCACCATCCTCTGATCTTCAGGGTCTAGTTCCTCATCAACATCCTCATATTCTTCATCATCTTCCTCTATTTGACTTTCTTCATTCTCATCTCTCATTTTCTTTGTCTCCAAGGCAGCAAGTCTTTCCAACACAGCATTGTGTGACTTCAGAAGCTTAGCATGCTTCTCTTTCAGATCTTGCAACTCCCTAGCAACACCAACACCTTTCGGAGGCATCTTCTCAAACTTGTCTTCTCACCCATCTTCAAACTTGTAAAATGCAATCAAAGAGACCTTGTCCCTGAGCTTTGATACCAATTTGACGCAATATAGGGGGTGTTAATACTTATTCCAACACAAAATGATTAGTCTCCAACAAAAACCTTGCCTTTGATCATAATAACACTCAACTTTCCCAACACACCCAACAAAAAGGCTTCTAGCCCTCAAAATTCAACAAATGGAGATATCCTTTTGAAAAGGCCGTACAATGGCCAACCAAACATCAAATTTGACTTGTTATAGATCCCAAAACATTTCCCTAAAAGATCTCAATAGGTTTCTTTGTACCAACATGGAGAAACAACAAACTACCCTTGCAAAAGGCCTACTCAATTAGCCCAATTTAACAAAGGAGGTCCCTCCCGTTCACCTGTTCTTCACACAAACTCATCAAACAGTCATTAGTTATGTTCCAAAACATCAAATTTCATAATTTGTTTGCAGTTCCAAGGCTTCCTCAACACTGATCTAACAAACCCTCAATCTCCATGCAAATACCTAGGGTTCTATTGAAAGTCATATCTCCAGGGCTTGCTTGATCAAACCAATGCTTCAAACACCCCACATATAGCCTGCACACACTCAATAATCCCTTACAAAGACCATACTCTTAACATTTCTTCAAAACCTTCATCTTACAACTCAATTTCACATAAAAATGGCTCTGCCCAGCCCTAGGGCATCACTCCAAAGCCACCAAAACATTTCTTTTATTCTCCTAACACCTATGAACATCTAAAACCTCAAAACTGACCCTTACTGGTTTTGCACAGGCAGTATCAAGAAACTGAGGAAATCTTCCTCTAAAATTATTAAAGGACTCTCAAAATTGAAGGAAATGCAAGGTATGACATGTCACCACAAATTACCACAAGTTTCAGATCATAAAGTGCCTGTACGGGTTTGTACACAGTAAGGAAAGAGCAAAAACATAGAAAATCTGCTAAAGTCGTTTGGATTTTTATTGGAATTCACTTCAAAGAGATCAACAACCTTCATTCGAGCCTCTTGAGGCCTTTAAATATATTTCCAATCCAAAACCAACCTCCTCAATGTACCTAACAAACTTTTAAACTTCTTTGTCTCTTCATATTCCCACAATGTTGCAATTTTGACAATTTTGCATTGACAACTTAACATCTTTTTGCAATTTTTTTTGACATATGAACTCCAATAACTCCTAGACACCTAAATACATAGCAAAGGGTCTTTTAGACCTTATTAAACATAAACAAAACTTTATTGCTCCCTATACTAACCTAGACTCACTCAAATTCACCTAGTTACATTTCACCACATCAAATTTTGTGTGAAGGGTTTAAGTGCTCCTGCACCAGCTCCACTGATAACAAATTGATCATAAACTACTGCAAGTACATGATATACAACAGATAATCATTAAACAAAATTTCTTTGCTTCAACATAAAATCAGTTTTTCATCTATATTAAATTCAATCTGACCTGTAACCTGCAACTCATAGCCACTAACTCTTTAATCATCTGGAACAACTCTTCCTACGAGTACGACTCTTCTTCCTCCTGTACAAAAGCATTAACTTAAGGTACGATAGCTTCAAATCTCTTTGGTACGGTGACTAAGGAACATATTTAGCTATCCTAATTTGGTTGCGTCTCAGAATTGACCACACGTCTGGGTTTGACATCAATAAATGGCATGAAGTTTCGAACAAGGAATTCCTTGCTATGCAGCCTCCAACAAATCATTCCATACGACACTTTCAAATTATTCGCTAAATTGTGTACGGACTAGTACGAAAGTGTAGTATTAGTTCCGTCTCCTATTCCTTGCTCACACCCTCTTTATTCCCTCCATTCGAATTGAACTTATTTAAAAGAGTTGGAAATTAAATTGTTAATTTAATAAGCTTGCCGCCTTTTGAAAGAGCACTTGTATGACCCTTTATAAATGCTCTACTAAAAGGTACAAAATTGAATACCATTATACTACACGAAATAATTTAATTAGACCATGTTGCTACTTTGACTTCAGCTTCAACACACGCCACCCTTACAAAGACCATTGCTAGAGCAGTCAAATTTTTTTGAATCATATCGCTCTCTCTTCGTATGGTCCATTTAGCTTAAACTATAGAACCTTTTTTGAAGGCAACTTCATTTATTGATGTACGGCCCACACAACAATAGCTTTTTATTTTGTTGGAAAATAATATTTGTTCATCTAACTGCAACTCGACACCCAAACTGGAAACTTAAAATTTCCTGCATTAAGTACGTTTCCTGGTGCCAACGATCAACTCCGCAATTTTTTCTTTCTGGGCAAGACTTGACAAAATTGAATTAACCCTTAGATCAATTTGTAAAACCAAACAATTAATAACCTACATAATTTATGTGTGAAACCACTTGCTACAAGCTAGGAAAGATCTTCCATTTCCGTAGTCGATGTCCCTTGTGAAGGATTTCTTCCTCACAAAGCTTATTTGGTGAACTTTGTTCAACTGACAATTACCTGTTCTCTAAATTCTCCAGCCTCCTTCAAAAATAAACTCCAAAATACTTTTATTCTTTCTTCCATAACTCCTCACCACATTTCTTAAAAGTCCAATATTTAAAATAAGCTTTATTTTCGAAAAATGACATTATTTAACTTTTTCGGCACTTTAATCACTTTAAACTCTCTTTAAAAATAATTAATTTAAGTTGCCTTTTAATTTATGTTTCTTCGACAACCTATAAATTTATAATTAATTATTTAACTATTAAATATTTCTCGAATGGCCAACTAAAAATGCTGAAAATACAGAAATCATTCGAAGATGACATCTGAGGGTGCAAAAAAAAACAGAGCTCATCAAGAACAACAAACATCCCCTTTGGAGGTCACTGAGAAAGACGAAGCTAATTACGATGTTGAAATGACTGAAAAATGGGACATTATACAATGTGTGTTCAAAACCTTGAGAGTTAAATTGTATATATTGTAAAAAGTTAGAGTCTTGTCCTTTGGTTCTACGGTTTTTGTTTTATTGTTTTTTACAAGGACCTTCCCCATCTAATTGAAAGAAACGGTTTTATCTTACATGCTATTCCATTTTGTGTTTCACCAAAAGGTGTAAATTAAAATGCTAACAGCTTGGAGGAGCCAAAATTTTCAACAACATTGATTCAAAATCCGGCAAACATAAATTCCCTATTGAGTAGATATTTGGAAATTGCCTTCAAGCCTAAGGAGGGCTTGTTTGAGTGGTTGGTGATGCCCTTTTGTTTGAAATTTTGGCCAATGCACCAACTGCATTCATGTGGATGATGAATGATGTACTTAGGTCCTTAACATATTGTTTTGTGGTTGTCTACTTGAATGACATTCTTATCTTCAGCAAGACAAGGGAAGAACATGTTGAACATGGTCAATGGATTCCTTCCATATTGTGTTGGCATAAGATTTATGCCAATATAATGCTCTTTTGGCATGGAGTGGATCCAATACCTCAGTCACATTGTTGGCAAGGATAGTGTACATGTCGACCTAGAGAAGATCTAGGTCCTCAAAATTGGTCGGCCCTTAAGATTGTCATAGAACTCAAGATTTTCTTGGGTTTTGCTATCTTCTATTGGAGGTTTATGTTTAGATTCTCTCACATTGCAGGACCTCTACATTAGGCAACAAAAAACAGGGGCAAAGCAAAGCTCATATGGACAAAGGAACAACGATGGATGTTAATAGAATTGAAATACAGTCTGTGTTTGAGATTAATCCTTGTTCTACCTGATCTCCAACAATCATTTGAAATGAAAATAAATGCTTTAGAGTATGCACTTGGAGTAGTCCTCACTTAGCATGGCCATCTAGTTGCCTACCACATTGAGATATTTTTGACATAGTGTGAAATTAATTTGGGAAAGAGAGAAAGAAAGAATGAAAAAGCTATAATAAATTTTAATGTCTACAAATGAACAAGAATAGGTTAAAGGGATTGAAATGTACATCTGTTACATTAGCCTAGTGCTAGGGCAAAAAGGGCCCTAGAGTCAAACTACACACAAATGGCAAAGAAAAATGAAGAAAAAAATTGGGGGTAAACTTAAAATGCTAACACTGAAACAAGTATAAATAGACCTGCAACGGGAGGAACCGCACATAATTGTGGGAGTAGAAGACAATCAAGCTAGGAAAGAAGCAAAAATTGTTAGATGTTTACACTTCGGAATACATTGGAAGAGCTAATGACATTAACATCAATCGTTTTTGGAGTACCAATGCTGAATCTAAGAATGCTCATTGGGAGAGTCCAAGGCTAAAAGTGCTGAGTTGGACAATCCTAGGAGGTAGTCGATTTCAAAATCATTACCTTGGGGTAGTAGACATGTGAGAGAGGGACATACCTTGTAGGTTATCGTTGGATCAATACCTTGTATTGGAACATAATTGAATGGCGATCCTAGATTCCTGTGCAGTTTAGTCTTTAGAGATTTTCAGCTTGAATGGTTTGTTGCGTGATAATCATATACATTTTATATTCAGTTACTTCTTTGAACAGGAGGTGTTGGTTGGGGATGCCTATCACTCAACATTCCAAGAGAGAATTGTAATGTCCCTGTTTTTAGCACTTCACTTTTTAGTGATTGGTAGCCTATCCCCAGTGTGCTGTCGGCTAGTCAGTGGCAGAATTAGGGTTTCCGGCTGCTTGGTGGGTTCTCTTGATGATTCAGGGTTTTGCTTGTTGGAGTTTGGTTGTTTGGATTCTGGATTCCTTTTGGGTTTTCAGAGAGCTTCGCAGAGGTATGAATTGCAACTGTGTCGGGCAACCTTTTCGGACTTACTATTTTTAGTAAGTTACGATGGCTACATCCTAGAGTTTGGGATTTTGGATTGCGGATTCTTTCTGGGTTTTCAAAAAGCTTCGCATTGGTATTGCATGCACTTTGATCTGGGCAACTTTCTGGAATTTACTATTTTTAGTAAATTCTATTTCTGGCAGTGGTCCTGTTGGTTTCGGCACGGATGGCTCTCATCTTTAGTCAGCTCAGTTGGTTTGATCAATTTTGGCCTTGGGATGCATTTTGGAGAGATAAGTTCATTTTATTTAAATAATATTATGTTAATGTTATATTTTAATGTTGACTCCCCCCTTGGCCTAGCTACATCACTTCAAGTTGTTCTTAAAAGGTGTTCTTCAAGGGTGGGCGCTTCATGGAAGGAAATTTATTATTATTCAAAGGTCTATTTCATGCTTGAGTTGGACGCCTTCTTTGAGGAGGGAATTAATTTAAAATTAAAGTCAAATATTGCTTGGAAAATGGGACGCCATCTTTGGAGGGAAAGGAGTTATTTCAAATTTGGAAAGTTAGGGTTTCTAGAAGCTTCTGGAGAGTCTTCACAAAGTTATAAAAGGAGGTCTTGGGTCCTTATTTGGATTATCTGATATCTTGAGTAATGTTATGCTGCCGAATTAGTTGCTGGACTGTTTCGAGGAATGAATGCCTCCTAGCTTTGGCTCGACTTCGTGCTTGAGAGATAGCACCTAGTGGAGAAGTTTGCTTGTGTTGAGTGGATTCTGTAGTGAGGTTTGCATTGTAGTGTTGTTTTGTCAATTTGGAGATTAGTTATTTGCATTTCATGCCATTTTCTGGAGTTGCTGATATCATAGCAGTTTGTAGTTTTTCATTCATAACTTTGAAAATAAAAATAACTTCATTCTGGGTATTGCACAAATCTATTCTCCATGGCAGGGCGCCCCTTTGAGATCATTTGCAGATTTTATTTTGATAAACTTGATTTTTAAGAAGCAAATCGCCCCTTCTAGCTTGGCCGCCCCTTTTTAGTGCATTGGAAAGTGTGTTTAAAAAATTACAAGGGTTTAAGTGTAGTTTCATGATTGCATCTTGGTCGCCTCATTCATAGAAGTTCATTGCAATAGGTTTGGGATCATTTGGGTGAGAAATGAGAGAGTTATGAGCATTTTAGTAGGGTTCTGTGTTGCTGGTTTAGCATTTCAAGTTGCTGGTCTGTTATATCAGTCTTGAGTAATTTGCATTTCGGTGAAGAGTTTGTGTCTGGAAGGTCATAATTAACCTTGGAATGATCATATCTATTACTGCAGCAGTGGAGAGCTTCTACTCTTGTTCATTGTAGGCATCTTTTGATATTTTGTAAGCTGAACAGTAGTACTGTCAGCATTCTCTCTTCTGTTCTTTACTTTACTGTATTTCCCACTGGATAAGTGGAAGAGGCTGGCTTGCCGCCTATTTACTTTCTGTACTTGTTCTCTTTAGTTTTGTAATACCCACTGGATAAGTGGAAGAGGTTGGCGTGCCGCCTACTTTTCATTTTGAAGTTGCATTGTATTTCTTTATATCTCCGCCATATGGTCGCCTCATTTCCATCTTGGATTTGGGTAGCACATACTTGGTGTCGAATACTTTCAGTTGCAGTTCTGATTTAATGTACTGACGATCCTCTTGCCATATGACAGCCTCTTTCTTGTTGAGATTGAGTGCGCATTCTTGGCAAAGAGTTATATTGTAACTGCTGGTTTGATTTATCTAACCCTAACGGGTGCTTTCTGCATCGTTGTGTTCTTGGCAAAAATTGAAAAAATTGGTTCGGTTCATTACAAGAATTCACATTATTTGCTTGATTAGTGGTTGAATTGCCTTCTTCAAAGGCTATTTTTTCCTGATTGCTTGACCTCAGTATCCTCAGTGTTTGAATGTGCTGATATTGATATACTAACAAAAAATTGTGACTATCCTATTTGAAATGACATAATCTGGTTTTTTGTGTATATCTATTTAATATTATTAAGATTACAACTTTGTTTTGATCTGTGTGCTGAAGGGTAACAGAATATCATGTGGATGGATTCCGATTTGATCTTGCAAGTGTACTGTGTCGTGGAACTGATGGCAATCCCCTCAGTGCTCCTCCTGTTGTTAAGGTGAATATTCTTACATCCTTCTCGTTTGAAAACTGTTTTAGGTAGCTGGTTTATACTGAGGAGCAAACTAATTTTTGCTTTCTACTAATTGTAGAGTATATCTATGTTGATATAAGCATATGGAAGAGAATTATTTCATCGCCTTTATTTACTACAGGAGTATAAGGGTATTGCAATTAATCAGATGCAGTCTGCAATTTTATTTGCATTTTCCATTTATTCTTCTTGAAGATTTAGCCCTTATATTCGTTAATTGTGTTTTTTCTGTAAAAAGGAATTTTCATTGTGTATATTTACTACAGTAGTATAAAGGGTATTGCAATTTAGTGGACACAGTCTGCAATTTTATTTGCATTTTCTATTTATTCTTCTTGAAGATTTAGCCTTCATATTCTTAAATGGTGTTTTTTGATTATGTATCTTGCACTTTCCAAATTTACATTATAAAAACCTCTTTAAATTATGCCGGCCTCTCCTTTATCATCATACTGTAATGCTCTTAATTTTTCATTGACCTTGTAATAAGATGGCCCTTTACATGGAGTTGTTGCGGTTATTGATTCATTCATTTTCTTACACTGGATTAGATTATGTGGATTCGAGAATGTTTTGCCTTCTATCTTTGCATGCATGTTAAAAAGATCACACTTCTTGTTCCTCATGCCTTGAAAGGAAATATTTTAAGTAGAAAATCTGTTCTCTTTGGAAGTGTTTTAACTCTTTGTAAATGGACATTTTGAAAGTTTGTGATGCAGACTATTGAGTTGCCAATTATGATATCTCTGTGTGTACTTGTTGATTATTCAGTGATGATCAAAATTTTTGTTTAGGATTACTTACAGAACTACAATCACAAAAAAGTTGCAATGGTATTTATTTTCGATTTCTAGTTTTAATTTGTTACTCTCGTTAGGTAACCTTTGTCTTAGATGTGACAATTGAGGGGTATCATTTTCATCAATTTCTACCAAAACTTGCTCCTTTTCTTGTCTATTGGGATATGCCACACATGGCTGGTTGGGAAATCAACACTAATAGTTCAGTTGGGAAATCAGCTATGCTTCATGGGAATTGCCATGGATTGGAATGCTAGCCTTTTCTCTTGCCACATGTTGAGTGTTTAAAGAAAGCAATGGATGTTGGACCAAACTATTGAAGCAAGCAATGACACTATAATCCTAGAGCGGAGATAGTTCTAGATTTAGATTGAATGGGGTCCTAGGGCATGTTATGTATAGAATTTGGGCAAGAGGGGGAAATGTAGGGTGTAGATTAGATTCTATAGTGACATGAATTTGAGATTAGATTTTTGAACCATCAGATTCATTTCTTTTCTCCACGGTTTTGTAGAAATCATAGTGATAACTAGATAGAGTTACTAAGCCCCAACACTTCTTTTGGACAATTAAATTAGTGAGTTATTGACTTGAGCTTGCCAGTACACCTTAAATGAGTCATAATATTAACTAGATGAAACAGTTGAAGCCAAAGCGGTTTTGTAGTCAATTTGCATCTCCCAAACATGGTTTGATTTCACTCACCGCTTTGCATTGATTTTACTTATTTCACCAAACCCAACCATAGCTAGTGTCAAATAAGTTGCCTTTATGAATATACCATAAGTTACTTTTAGGACAACTTAAGCTAACTTATTAAGTTATTTCCCTTGTATCACCCCAATAGCCTACAAAAAATAAAATAATAAGCTAAGGGTCTCTCGATGATCTATGCTTGGAAAGGGGATATGACAAAAAATTTGAGCTTGATGTTGGATGACATTATCTTGGAGGTGGGCATTTATAATGTGTTGCAAGTTGTCATTGACAATGCAACAACATATGTGGCAGTTAGGAGAATACTTCAAAATAGACATCCATCACTCTTTTGGACCCTTTGTGCAACCCATTGCCTTGACCTTTTATTTGGAGACATAGGAAAAATTGATAGGGTGAGACTAGTTGTATAAGGTGCAAGGAGCATTATAGAATATATTTATAATCATCTTTAAATTGTAAACTTGATGAGATGTCACAAGAGAAAATATCTTGTGTGAGTAAGTATCACAAGGTTTGTAACTAACTTTTTAATGTTCCAAAACATTTATAGTCTAGGTTACCGGATTCGTACCCACAGGCCTCGAACCCGGTTCGGGTGCGAAGCGTGGGTACGCGCTGGGTTCGCACAGGGTACGTGCCCAGCCCTGTGCGTACCTAGCGAGTATCTTGCCCATGGGTATGCGGACCCGGGGGTACCAGCCGCGTACCCGAGCGAACCCTTGAGAACCCACGGCCCAGCACTTAAAAAGTGGGCCCAAAAGTGAATTTTTTTTTTTTTTTAATTTCTATTTTGCCTCTAAACCCTAAAACGACCCAATATGAGGCCTTTCAACACTAAAACATTTCATTTTTACCTCTCATTTTGCTCTCTCCATATTTTCTGTCCATCTTAGCATTTTGAAGGGAGGTGATTGCATTTGAAGGAGATCGATTGTGGAGTGGCAAATAGCTTCTACAAAGGAGATTTAAGTGTTCAAGGTATGCATTTAAACCCTATTCTTCAATCTTTTGATGAATTTTTTTAAGTTTCTTAGTTTTTGATGAATTTTTTCAAGTTTGTGAATAAGTTTTTCAAATATATATATTTTTTTTCATTTTTTTTAGAGATTGCAACAATGGCTAGTAGTCAAAGTTCAGTGGGTGGGGATGGAAGCCAAAAGTTCAAAATTGATAAAGGATCTCCTTTATGGAGACATACCACACGAATTTCACAAATTCCTGGAGGTGGGGGGTTTGTTTGGAAGTGTAATTTTTGCAATGTATAATATAATAGCTCCTACTACTGAGTGAAACTTCATTTTATGGGCCCTAGTGGTAAAGGGATTAACATGTGTGTGGGCCCAGATAAGAAGGGGTTTTCTGCTGTACAAATAGCAGCATTTATAAAAGAACAAGAAGATGCTGACAATTCGATTGCAAGAGGAAAACAAACTAGTTATAGTTCCAGAAAGAAAAAAACAACATTACCCACTCATCAGATAGTTAGGCCCTCTAGACATCCCTTCTTGTCTATACCCTCTACGGAAGAAGAAGATGAAGAACCAGAAACCACCACCCGCAAGAGAGGTCCATTAGAGAAGGCATTTAAAATGGAGGCAAGAGATATTGCTGAAGAAAAAATTGCACGTTGCCTCTATGCCAATGGTCTTCCATTCAACTTGGTGAGATCACCATATTGGAAGGACATGGTGTCAGCAATAAATAGTGCACCTCCTGATTTCACAAGTCCTGGGTATGAAAAGGTGCGTACCACCTTATTGCAAAAAGAGAAGAAATATGTAGAGGCCCAACTAAAACCAATTAGAGATTCTTGGGTTGAAACAGGTGTATCTATTGTTTCCGATGGATGGAAAGATTGCAAAAACCGTCCATTGATTAATGTTATTGCAGTGTCCCCCAAGGGGGCAATGTTTTTGAGGGCGGTTGACTGTGAAGGGGAAGTGAAAGATGCAGTGTTCATTTCCAGGATTCTCATTGACTCCATAGAGATGGTGGGTAGTGAAAATGTTGTCCAAGTAGTTACGGACAATGCAAAAGTTTGCAGGGCTGCAGGTGCTTTGGTAGAGGCCAGATATGAGCACATCTTTTGGACACCGTGCACCGTACACTCCCTCAATTTGGTGATGCAAGCAATTGGCACCCAAATAGAGTGGGTGAAAGAAATATACCAGGAGTCTGAGGAGATCCAGATGTTTGTGACAAACCACCATATGTCACAAGCAATTTTCAGAACTTTTTCAACATTGGAATTGTTGAAGGTAAATTTTAAAATTTAATTTATTTAGTTTCATTTATCATTTATGTCATGTTTTACATAATTGAATAAAATAATTTTTTGCATTATTTACATATTTTAAATGTGTTATTAACTTACTATTAACATGTTCTTAGGTTGCCGAGACCCGGTTTGCATCTCACACAATTGTTCTGAGACGACTTGTGAAGGTGAAAGATGCATTGAGTCAAATGGTTATTAGCAACCAATGGAGTATATGGAAGCAATCAAATTCAGAGAGGGCCCAAAAAGTCAAGGCATTGATCTTGAATGATGATTGGTGGGATCGTGTGAATTATGTATTGGAATTCACCGAACCTATCATGTCTATGCTTCGGTTTGCTGATACAGATGAACCATGCTTGGGGGATGTCTATGATAGCATGGACACAATGTTGGAAAAAATAAAAATAGAAATACAAAAAAAAGAGAATGATCCTGAAGACACCTTGTACAAAAGGGTGGAAGCAATTGTTCTTCATCGTTGGAACAAGATGACAACTCCATTGCACCTCCTTGCATATGCCCTATCTCCGAGGTACTATACCACTGAAGTGCTTTCTATCCCAGGGAGAATACCGCCATATAGAGATGCTGAAGTTGCTAATGGGTATAAGACGGCATTTAGTAGAATGTTCAGTGATCCAGAAGTGCATGCAAGTGTCATGAGAGAATTTGGAATGTTTGTCACAGGAAAATCAAAAAATCATAATGCTTCTGTTGCTAGAGACCAATACAAAATGGATGGTCTTACATGGTGGTACCTCCATGGTCAAGATTATATGTACCTCCAACCTCTTGCAATCAAGATCCTCTCACAAGTAAGTTTTTTTTTTTTTTGCCACTTGTATTGTAAAATTTAACACTTAACATTCTTGAATTTATCTTGCATTTTTTTATTTTATTTTTAATTTTGTTGGTTTTCTCTCCAGGTTGCAAGCTCTTCTGCCGCTGAACGGAATTGGAGTACATACTCCTTTATCCACTCAGTGAAGCGTAACCGGTTGGCTGCAAAAAGAGCTGAAGACTTAGTGTATATTCATTCCAATTTGCGTCTTCTGTCACGTAAGGATCCTCAATACAGGCAGGGGGCAGCGAGGCTTTGGGATGTAGCACCCGAGTCTACTGACTTGGATGCAACCATTCAGGATCTTGCTAGAGCCACTATGGATGATGTGGGTGATATTGATGACATATCACATGGTGTTGGATCCGCTTTGGGTTCAAATGATGATGATTTTGAAGTTGAAACCACTCAAAATCCAAGTCATGATGATTCTGACAATCCTTTTGATGATTGATGAGCACATGAACAATGAACATTGAATCATGTTTCAATGTTTCATGAACTACATTTTGTAATTCAGTAATTTTATTTGAATATTTTTCAACTATCAATTGGCATTTAATATTTATCTTTGGCATTTGGCATTGATCAATCATCAAGTATCATACTATGAAATGATTTAGTTTTACAATTCTCTATATTTCTCTTATTTTTTTGTATATATAATACATATATATAGATTTATAATATATTAAATTACTAATATATATATATATATACACACGTACCCATACGTACCCAAACCCCTAAAAAAATTTTGCCCGCATCACATGTCCCCGTTTAATCGCTTGTTTCAAGGAGTTAGCCTATAATTTCGATCCTCGTAGGCACAGGTGGTGTGCAGAGGATCATCGGAGGCGCTACTCTGTTTGGTAGCTCCAGCCAGCTTGTGTCGTTGGGCCTTCGCAGACCTTCCGAGCATTTCGTGAACTTTCTATTTTAGAAAGGGTCAGTGAAGCTGCTATTTCTGTGTGGCACCCGGTTCAGCTATTCAAATTTAACCACCTGCCAGCTTGATGATCGTATCGAGAAATAAGGAGTATTTAATGAATTATTAAATATTTAATAATTTGACTTTATATTAAAGTCACTTTATTGAAATATTTAAATATTTAATTAATTTGGCCTGTTATAAAGTATTTATTATACTTTATAATAATTTATTGAATTTTGACTTAATGAATATTTATTATTCATTAAAATATGACGCCAGTTAATTATTAAATATTTCTCCTAAGTATACAAGTGCGAATTAAGTCATTTATTTAAATGATTAATTAAAAAGGAGATTGGGTCGAATTTTATCAAGGGGTATATATTTTTCACTCAAGGCAAATCGAACCATTATGAAATGTCATTCTAATTTGTCTTTTGCTCTGAGCATTGGAGTTTGCAAACCTTAGGGTTTCTGGCAGACGAACGTTTCTGGAGAACGAAAACTCTTCAGAGATCAGGCAGACTGAGGCTGTGCAATACCAGCTGAAGCTTGCGCTTGGTGATTTCATACAGGGATCACAGACTGAGCTTAACCAGTGATTTTAGCAGAGATTTACAGAGGAAATCTTCAGTTGATAAAGGCGACTTCATCAAAGATCATTCATCTGAGTTCTGGCTAGATTTCCAAAAAGGCCGTACTTTATCATTCATTGCTGTAGCAGGCCGTACCTTTTTGTACCAGCAGGTCGTACATTTCTTCACAGTGCAAGGACGTCTCCATTCTTCAGTTTCAGTTGATTGGCATCAGTGCGCATGGGTTACTGGAGGTCTGGCATTGAATTATGAGCTGGAGATTCATTTACTTCTTTCAGCCGTACCTTTGACTTCATGCAATTAATGCAGCTACAGCTGCCAAAAGGTTTTTTCATTATAAATTTGTATTTGCATTTATTTGTTGCCGTTTACCTTGTAAATGCTCTGGGAAAGTTGAAATAAAAGTACGCCTCTCTATTCTGGGCCATTTCCACGCATTTCTATGCATGTACGAATTTTATATGAATTTATTTGGTATTTCTAGAGAAATCGCAATTTTCATTTTGCCTGTGAAAAACTTCAAAAACACAAAAAACCAAAAATTGCAAAAACGACAAAAAAATCAATTAGGGTTTGAACAGAGAACCATCAGGGTTCTGACACGTACCCACGTACCGGGTTCTCGTACCCAAACCCGTCCCCGAACCCGAACCGGTAACTTAGTTTATAGTTCATTGACATCCTTGAAGCAAATATTTGTTAGTGAAGCATGGTTAGATTCAACATATTCAAACAAGGCTAATGGAGAAAGGACCACGTTGACAATTTTTGATGATGCTTATGTGAAGGGAGGTACAAATATCATCAAGATATCCTCAAATTTCAATTTGAATTCTTTGTATTCATTTTTCAAAAGCATTTACTTTTGTAACTTGAACTATAAATTTAATTTGTTTGTACTTTATAAGTGTTGGAGCCCTTGGTGAAGGTTTTGCACTTTGTGGATGGGGAGAGAAACCCATTGGATACATTTATGAGGCCATGGAAAGGGCCAAAGAAGCCATCAAAAACTATTTGAAGGGGGATAGAAGTAGATTTAATCACATTTGGGAGATCTTTGAGTGGAGGTAGAACAATCAACTCCACTAACTCATCCATGTAGTAGAGTACTATGTAATGTCCCCAATTTTATAAGTCAGTATTGTAGTTAAATAATTAATTTAATGTTGTCAAAAAAAGCTAAATTAAAAAGAGACAACTTAAATTAATTATTTAAGTGGAGCAAAAGTAACTTAAGTTAGAAAAAGTTAAATAAATTAAATAAGTTACTTTTGAATTTCAAAAACGAAATAAGTTAAAGGTGAAAGGGAAAAAAGAAAGAAGGCAAGAAGGCAGGAGGAGTTACGTAGTGGAAAGAATAAAAGATTTGAGGAGCTTTGTTGCAGTGAGGTCGGTTTTGGATTTTGGAGAGCAAGTTCTTTGCTGGCTGAACTGGGTTCAACACATCCTTTTGGAGGATGGAAACCCTCTAGAAGAAGATCAGCTTTGGTGGTGAGATTATCCACCTTGGCTGATAATTGACGAAATCACTTAGGTTTCGTAGTTGTGCTTTATCGATTTTAGTTTCAAAATTTGTTAAGACTTGTATCGAGACAAATTTCAGGCAACATAAGGAGTTTTAGAGGTTCAATAAAGTGAATTGTTATATTTTATTGAGCAATTGATGATATAGCCATACATCTCATAGTTTGGAAGGACTAATAGATATATTATATTGTTAGGTGGTAGGGGCAGTTTATATATTAAATTATTGTGAAGACATATCTGCCTCTTTCATAAATTTCAGTTCTTGGGAAAATCTTATGCAAAAAATTAGTGAAAGTGTAGGTACTACATCTTATCGAGTTTATATCGGAAGCTACGAATCATTTTTTTATGGTGGTGTGATAAGTATGTCTCTTTGTAGCAACTGAATAGATGGATAGGTTATGTTTAAGAGAAATTTGGTTGTTCAAATTATTTCTAGATGTTGTGATTTTTAAAATGAAACAACGTCAATAACTTATGATATTATAAGCCGTGTTGTGTTAAAGAAGCTGTTTCTCATGGAAGTTGACAAATCATTATTTCAAGCGAAAATATGGAAGGCTTGAGGGAGGCAATATTATATTAATTGTCAAGAATTGAAGGTGGATGTGTTCATATGTTGGGTATGAAAAGGAAATGGCTATAGGATTAGTGGTAGAAGTCATGTGGAGCTTTGTCCAGACTCAGTCGACAATCTATTGCAGCCATTGCAACTTATGTGTAGCGATAATACCTATGATCTCCTATGAAAGAAGCACTAATTTAACAAGAGGAATGTCAACTCAGGTTAATTAAAGCGTCACTTTCTTCCAAGGCTTGAATTATAGAATTATAAAGCTTCAGGAAGAGTTGTCCAATTACCGCAATCACTGAATAAGTTTATGAAGGGAGTCTCATTATTAAAATCGGGATTTGTATATTTCATACAGCTGATAGTTTGAGTTTATCATCACAGCTAAGTTAATCGCTTCACTCTTTTAGAGTGGTCGGAAATATTTTTGGGAAAAATTGTGGGAGTAACGTGGAGTATGTTTGAAGGGCGTCGGACAAGTCCAGATTTAATTTGGTATTCTTCAATGTCTGGAAAGAGTCGATGTGATGTCCCTGAATTGGAGGTATCATGATTTAATTAAATTAATTGATTAAGTTGTCCAAAATTAATAATTTATCAAAAGGATAGCTTAATTGGTTATTTTAATTAAAAGTATTAAATTAATTATTTATAAAGTTGTTCCAATAAATTAATATCAAAAGGATGACTTTATATTTAATTGATTTAATAAAGTGACTAAATAAAATAATAAATCATAAAGTCACTTAAAGGAATAAAATAATATTATTTCTAGAAGCTTCTTGAAGTTGGATGAGAATTCTTTATAAGGAGCTCAATGCATGTCATTTTCATCATGTCTTGAGTTCTATTTTCCATTCCCGCATGGTAAAAGCTGAGGCTTGCATTGCTCAAGGGTTTGAAGACTCTAGAGTACCAGGTTCGATTGTGAAAGTGAAATATGCTAACCAATTTTTTCGATGAAATAACACACATAACCAGCACTTAAGCAACTCGGTTAGCGTTCGCTCCAAAAGAAAACTGAACTTGAAATGAACTCACACCAAGAATGCACACTCAACCCCAATGAGGGATAGGTGTTGTCATATGGCGGAGGAGCTAAATGAAAATACTTGAAGAAAACTACTCAACGTCAAGAATGTGCACTCAAGATCCCACTGAGGGCGAGGTGCTAACATATGACGGAGTGTTGAATTGAAAACTAGAAACTGATAGGCGGATAACCAGCCATGAAGAGCATTTCCACACTACCACCAAACAGTGGGTGGAAAAGATTACAATTAAAACAATTCATCCGCTGCGGCGGGCATCCAGAGAGCTGTGGGGATTCTCCACTATGAAAGTGGGTACAAGAGAGTTACAAATCAGATTATCCACATTGGCGGTAAACCATCCATGGGTAATTTAATGACAAAACAGTAAGTAATTGCAGAACTGGAAATGGTTGGATTAGTAATGCTTAATCTCAACCTTTACAAATTAAACTCTGCAGATTACAAATTACAATGATAGGAATGAACCTTAGAACAATAAGTATGAACTTTTACAATCATATAACACTCCAAAACTAAGTATAAGACCAAAAACTGAGAACTATAACAGTCTGATATAAAAACCAGAATTCTGGAAATTCAAACCAGCAAACTGTGAATTCATTAAATGCTCATAACTTGGTCAAATTACCTCCAATTGACGTGAAATCAGTTGCAATGATCTCCTGGAAGATAGGCGCCCATTCCATGATGAAGAAACAGCAGCAAATGATAAGTATTATTTTCTTAGCACAATTCCCAATGTTCCAGAATGGTACGGCCTTGAGCAAGGGCGATTTTGACAAGTAAAAATCATAAACTCAAAACTAAAATCTGAAACTCTCCAAAGATGGTCACCTTGGGTGTAGGAATGGATTGGAAAAGTACCCACAAACAAATTAAATTCACTCCAAAAGCTGTATGCAAAAACCTCTTTCAGCTGTGACTGTATCAGCAACTTCAAAATTGGAAATTTCATCAAAATCTTCAACTATTGAGCTCAATCTGCTAGTCTGATTTGAGAAGCAGCAAATGACCAACTAGGTGTTGTATTTCAAACACGAAATTGGATTGGAACTAGGAGGTAAGCATCCCTCAAAGTATTAAACAAGTTGTCATTTCGACAGCATAACATTAGCATAAAAATATTGGATAATCAGCTCTTCAAACAGCAGCAATATATAAACTTTTGTTGGCAAATGAAGCAACAAGAACTCTTCAAATTCCAAGAAGTTGAATCACTTCAACTTCCAAAAGGGACGCCACCTTTTTGCCTTTTACTTTTTGAAATAATAAAATATCATTCAACTTCCCTTTAGGCATCCATTTCATATTGCAACAATAAAGCATTTATTAAATAATTAAATGCTCACTTGACCCCTTTATGTCCCCTTCTTTAAAACAACTTGAAGTCATCAAGCCTAGGCGTGGGGTACAACTTCAAGACATGAAAAATTGACTAAGTCTGAAACTCAGTCCAAGGAGATAACCAAAAACAATGCCCAAGCTGCAACTGATGAATTGCTAAAAATAGCAAACTGACAAATGCCAAACTGAACCAAGTTGATGATGATGTTTCTGCCAAAAATGAACTTACTAAAAATAGCAAATGCCAAAAATAGTAAGTTAACTTCAAAACCACCAGAAAGCCAAACTGAACACTGAACTGCAAAGGATTGAATTGCTGCTAGATAGATACTGCCAAAAGATAGACTTGCTAAAAATAGCAAACTGCTATAAATAGTAAGTCTGCACAACAACCTCTGAACGCCAATTGAACAGAATCTGAAAGAGGAAACCCTAGTTTTCTACTTCAGCTTAGCCTACGGATTTCCGGAAATAGGCTAAATCCAAAAGAAGAGTATATGGCCAAAATGGGGACATTACAGAAAGATCGACCCTAGCTGGAAGTGTTGAGAAATCCATCTAGGGTTTCTACAGGTGCTTCATTGGAGAATTCTAATAGGTGCAATAGCTGATGTGTTATTTCCCTTGATCAAATGCAATAGTTGGTTTATTATTGCATCACCATCATTTGCAGCAGCTGAGGTATTGTTGCAAATATTTCTGAGGGTTTGATTTTTGCAGCAGCTGATTTATTGTTGCAAACAAAGTTCATTGGTGGAGAAAGTTTGAATTGATTATTGCCCAAAATTTAATGGTCTTTGGCCGGATTTTGGTGTAGCTAGAGATTCAGTATTTGGAGGACCATATTAGTCAACTTCATAAAACAATTTTCTGTAGGTTATTGGAATTCGATTTTGGAAGCATTGAAGAAATTGATTTATTGAGAAAATTCAAAATTTTGAAGAGAAAGATTGGGATGATTTCATGAGGATATTAGTGCTTGCTTTTTATGACAGTTTGCTGCCTTTTCACAGTCATTAAGGGAGGTCGAGCTGCACATGCTATTCTCAGATTTTTGCTCATATATCATCATTGAAGGGTCGATTCTTTGTGGGAATTGGATTGCCCCATTTGGAAAGCTTTGGCAATAATGTTAGGGTATATTTGGAGGAGTTTGCAAGCTGTTATAATTTATTATTGAAGGATTTCCATGGCTGCCATCTGAAGGTTGAAACTCAGATTTTCATTCATTGTGCCTTCATCTTGCATTGATTCTACACTTGGGCTGGAGCGCTCAATTCCTATAGGCTAGGCGATGATGTTAGGAGAGATGTGAAGAGTTTGGAACCTGTTATTATTTTATCTTGAGGTCTGCACATCTAGAGCAGGGGTGGCTGCATCAAAGGGGTTCAACTCATCATTGTGAGGAGTCCATAATTGCTGATAAGGAGTTCGGAAGGATGCCATTCATCTGCAGTTCGTAGCAGCAACTTATCCCAGGTTCCTTTCATCATATTTTCATGTCTATGCTTTGTAATATCTGAGTACAAGTCTGAAAACTATTTGCAGCCTATAAGGCAATTGTATGAGCATATTTGTAATGAAAAAGCAATCACTGTCTTGAGCTGATTGTAATCAGTCTATTTACATCAGCATATCAGATTTGAATAAAGAAGATTGAAGTGCAAGGTTGCATGCCAAATGTTTGTTAAAATGTCAATACTCATTTGCATAGAGTTTTAGGGAGTTAGTGGCTCTTGCCTTTCATATTATTGCATTATTTGAAGTTGACAATCAATTAGCATTCAAAAGAATATCATAACACTTTGCAAGATAACTGTTTGACTTAATTCCCAAGCATTTAAAACTGAAAATTAGGCAGCTTTGGCAAGGGCCATTACAGTCGATTGCTTGGTAATGAGGAATTCTGAATGGGGAATACGAATGAGACGATTGGTAATAAAGACTAGCTGATCCCAACTTTAATTTCAAAGGTCCCTGAACCTATGCTCCACGGGGACGCGTCCCCTGTGTTTTTATGCCGTTTCCCGTACTGGGTACGAAACGGGGACGCGGGGACGGCTAGGAAACGTCCCCTGGCCGTCCCCTTTTGCCCTCCAAGTTCCCGGTACTTCCAGGGGACTTTTGGCAAAAGGCAGGGGACGTAGGGTACTTCTAGAAGTACCCGAAACTTCCTAGCCGTCCCTCATCCGTACCGGGTACTTCCAGAAGTACCCTATGGCCCAGCAGCAAAAAAAACACATTTTTATAAAAAATTAAAGCTTTTAAAAATGAAAAAAAGGCATGGGTGGGCCCACAAGGGACGCCCCATGCCACTTAACCTAATTTATGCCTTATGTATGCCCTAAAATGAGAAAAAGCAACTCATTTTTACATTTGGCTTGTGAAGTGAAGGAGAGCAAAAGAAGAGTAGCTGAGTGAAGGATCACCAAACTAGTCAGTATCGTCAGACTCCAGCCTTACGTTGGGATGTTAGTCCCAAAGATGCTATGCAGATTGAGGAGAATGCACATGAGGGATTGGTTGGGGTTCCATTGGTTGAGGCAGATCCTTCCATTGACATGGACACTGACACTAACTTAGACTCGAGCTCTAATGGTGAGGGTGATGCTGATTTAGACCTACCTTATGCTGATTAGGGACCTTGGACAGCGATATATTTTCTTAGTTTTATGTTTAGCATGCCATTTCATAGTTGAGACTTGGAGCCTTTGGGCATTTTGGTTATAATTATTAGACTTTTATATGATATGTGTGCACATTGATAATGAAAAGCATTTGAATTTTGTTAATTTGTTTGTCGATTCTCATGTGAAATCTCAATTCAAGTCTAATGATATGTATTAAGCTTATACAAATGTCTAGAATGAATGCTTTATCAATGTTATGCTATGAACATTTGAAATTTCTATATATTTTAAAAAATTCCCTATTTTTTTATCAGTCGTCCCCTAAAAAATGACCCAAAAGTACCCCCGTACCGGAAACTCGTCTCGCTGTACCGGGCACTCCCCGTCCTCGAAACCCCGTGGAGCATAGCCCTGAACCTTTAGTAACCGTTGCTTAAATAAAGAGTCGGGTGTTGAATCGGGAGTTGATTAAGAATATATCAGCTAATATTATTCGGTGTGCTATGAAATAAGGAGATGCATTGAGTTGAACATCTAAATTTTGGTGCTAATTTTTGCTAATTTCCAGTCGCTTGAGCTTCCAGTGGTAACCTTAAATTCAACCTACAATTCGGACGGCTAGAAACATAATTTGTAGAAGTTTTTGACTAAGCCTGTATATTTTGGTAACGAAAGCCTGAAGACCACCTTTGGTAATATGCTTGGTTTTGTGCATATAAATTGGGTCTCGATAGAGAAAGTCTGCATGGAGTTCAATGTGTAGCTGTGACTATAGCAGTAATACCATGGATTTCTGAAGCTGCTCTGCCAGTCACTGTGTTCTTCTGAGCACTGGATTCCTTAGGATAGATAAAGAGTTCATGTTAAGAAATAGTCCTTTCCAGTATTGGCAATATCAGAATATGTCCCAAATCTTTAATTGTTGGGAGCTCAA
Source organism: Sequoia sempervirens (assembly GCA_007258455.2). Lineage (NCBI taxonomy): Eukaryota > Viridiplantae > Streptophyta > Pinopsida > Cupressales > Cupressaceae > Sequoia > Sequoia sempervirens. The sequence goes on from VDFB02073024.1 coordinate 27,713, forward strand.
TAGAGAGATTGATTTATTCTAGAACTGTTAGCTGGAGTATAGCTGTAGTAATTTAAGGTCAGGAATATATATTCCTCTATTTTACCTTGTTTCTTATCTTGGGATGTAATGTTTGAGTCAAATGACATATCTGTGCTGGTAATATGGACGTTTATAGTTTTTTGTATATGCATTTGTGAAACTCTTTAAATTGAATTTGTTGTGAGAGACAATTGTCAAATATTGAACTCAAACTGGAAATCCAATTCATATCAGTAAAGAGTTAAGTGTTTGAAAAAATGCTTGTCAATACACCTAGAAAGAACAGTTGGTAATTTGGAAAAAAAATTGGGCTTCAAAGTTGGTTGAGATAGGCACAAAACAGGGTAGGCTATTATATACTATCTCACACCCAAGTTTTTCTTCTTTGATAGATTCAAAGATGTTAACGGGGAGGTTATGGAGGGCCTCTTAGGAGGTGTTGAGAAGATGACACTCAAGATTGAGTTGAGAGACATTATTTTAGACTTGCAAAAATACAAGCAAGCTAGGGGAGTCTCTTTTCTTCATCACTAGATATCTGAGGGAGATTCATAGAGACATTAGGTAACAAAATTTGGAGTCTTTACTTATATCTTACAAGTCACAAATTACATTATTATTAAAATATTTCTTGCTTACAAACTATTGAATATTTTTTTTGTATGTTTTGGTGCTAAGATTGAGGTGGAAACTCCCTAAATCTTTAAAGGCTAGCATTTAAAATTTGTCTCAACCTTGTAGCGCTTTTGGTTGTGAGTGCAATTGAAGTTTTTTTGATGGAATTTAGATGAAGAAGCACAATAGGTCTACTCAACAATGCCTCAATGACCTAGTTTTTGTGCAACACAACCTTTGTCTTCACACAAGAAATTTGGAGGATAAATCATAGGAGCTTATTGATTTGGATGAGATTGATCCTTGTAGTGATTGTTCATTGTACTACATAGGATGATAATTCCCCTTTGTTTAAAGAGGATGAGATTGCTGATTTTGAGAGGTAGGCTATGGAGGATGTAAACTTAGGAGAGATTGGATTGGATGACATAAATGTAGATGATGGCCAACATGAGATAAAAGGAGTCCTTGCCATCTAGTAGCAAGGTGGAGCCACAAGTGCAACCTCTAAGGTAGAGCAAGGAGCTGCAATCATGTGCAATGACTAGACCGTCTCCCCCCTTTTTCACTAGAACAGGCAAGAGAAAATTGTAAAATATTTTAATTTGTAACTTGCCCAAGTATGTGATGAGCACACACTTATACTCAGAGGGGGCGTGAATCAGTAGAAGACAAAACTTTTACTTATTTAAAAACCACCACCACAAACATAGCAATCACACAAGATCTACCAACTAGAGACACAAGATTTACGTGGAAACCCTTTAGGGAGAAAACCACGGAGAAAGATTGCTTGGATCTACTATCCAAATCCAGCTAACAATAAAATTCTCTTTTAGAAATCTTCATAGGCACCAACCCATTGGAGACACCAATACCCTCCACTGAGCACTAGCTTAACAAGAGATATCAATCTCTTCCATTGGGAGGCACCAACCTCCAAATGTACAAAATTTTTTCTTTTTGAATATAGCTTCTTCAAAGCATGATTATCATGTGAATCTACTTCATAAAATCTCCTCAAGAGTTTGCTATAAATCTTCTGTAAATCACCTTGAAAGGTCTGCTAGAAATCTTCCATAAATCACTTGGAAAGGTTTGCTACGACTCTTGCTGTAAATCACCTTGAAAGGTCTGCTACAACTCTAATAAATCAATATCAATATCTGCTATAAGTCTGCTTTAAATATGCTCATAAGTCTGCTTTAGATCTGATCATAAGTCTTCTTTAGATTTCCTTTTTAGTCTGCTTTGAATAGGAAAGATATTTCATTAATTGGTTGAGTTATTCTTCCCCACACATCTTCTTTTATACCACAAAAGTGCACCTCTTCACCTAAGAG
>VDFB02073025.1:0-19607 GCA_007258455.2 Sequoia sempervirens
GGTAATATAAAGTTGGAATGGATCCAAAAAAGAATGTCCTGATTGCAATTTGTTACTATGTTCACTTTCTTGGGTACCTGCTGCTAAAATAAAACCATGTAACAAGATATGCATAGCCCGTTGGGTGGGTCCCTGAACAAGGTACTTGAGTCTTACTCTTTGATACATTTCCCAGGTGCAGAACCATGATCCTAAATTAACTATTAACATCTCTGCATACTCACACTTGCTTCCACAGAAAAGAAGCGTGTCTTGCCTCCACAGGAGCCTAAAGTGAAGTAAATCCAAACTTCAATAATTTGCATTAGATTTCACCTGTTTTAGGTTTCTTATTGTTAATATCAGTAATAACAACATCTTACTTTGTATCTTCAATTTTTTTTTCAGGTTTTTTGCTGTCAATATATGTCAAAATTGATTTACCCAATCAGCCCGGCTATTGGAGCGTTTATTAATACTGATCTTGAGAATTGTAAGCCTGTACCACCTGCACTAGAAAATTCAGGCAATTGTATTTGGGCTAGGAAGCTTGCACATCACATAGTGTATTAGCTGCTGAACTATTTATGCAATTTATTGGTTAAGATATGAATTAGTGTGTGTCAATGGTGCGTTGCAAGTATTTGGTTTATCTATAGTCAAATTAAGATGCCATGACTGTGCATCAATAAACGATATTTTATGAATCTAATTCACACCACGGAGGGTGAGAAATACCATATAATCAAAAAAGCAAAAAAAGAAAAGAACTAAAAAACATAGATATTCCAATATCCAATAAAATATTTATGTTTTCTATTGGGTAAATATGAGGTCCTTCAAAAAGTTGCTTATGATTCACTCCAGGTGACAAGATCATTTTGGCAAAAGGCATTTTGAGAATAAATGTGTGGATAGGATTGCATACTGTTGTAATTTGTTTATAAACCTTTTATCATTAGCCCTAAGGCAGAGGTTAATACAGACAACTCCAGGGAGTTGTCCCCTGAAGCTTCCTTAGAGATTGACAAAGCTTTATAATGCTTCATAAAATGGTCCTTGATTCACTGGAGATTAATTATGCACATACAAAAACAAGAGAAGAGGAGGTTTAAGTCAATAACTTGTAATCAAGAAAGCACTACAATGAGAACAATCACTCAGGGTACCACTTAAGGTGATAGCCGTTGGTAAACGATGCAAGTCTTTAAAAAAGATCTTTAATACAACCTTCAAAAACTGTTGATTTGGTAAAGTCTTTGCTGTGTGAAGTTCCCTACTCTTTGTTGCTTACATAAAATAAAAAATTGAGGAGCATTTTTACTGTACTTATTTAATTTTTTGGTGAAATTAGAGAAGACTATTATTGTCTATTTGGTTTAACCTAAATTCTTCACATCCTTGACTAGGGATGTCTTGCTTTGTTCATTTTAGAGTTGGAACTTCTGGGACCCTTGTTTAAATGATCCCTTTTATGTGTATGATGAATACATTGTCTTTTATCTTAATTCTAGAATGAGTGATATCATACAATTAACTATTAGTAGTCATGCTAACCATTGCTCAGTTTGGCAAAGAAATCGTTATATATTAACACAGAAAAAGAGTGCCAAACTACTCATTTGTATCCTCTCCATTGGAACATAGTCTACAGAAATTACTATTCAACTAGGCTTCTTTTAACTTGTAATCCAAGAAAGCTTACTTGTTTTATTCAAATTTCTCATTAATTATGAGCATTAATATTATAATGGAAAATCCCTTTATAGGGCTTTATTGTAGAGAAAAGAATTTTGATAAATTTGTATGATAAAAAAAGTGTATATATGATCTGATTAATAGAAAATAAAGAAACATGTAATATTTTCACCTAGAAAAATCTTTTTTGGTAAAAGCCTTACACACTAAACTTTTTAGCTAGTGAAAATTTCAACTATTCTCCAATACAATAATGAATCTCTTTTCACCCTCAAACACATACATATATAAATAGACACACGGAAAATGCCTTATACATTGTATGAAATCATGTAAAAAGATAAATATAAGCGCTTTATTCAACATCTATCACCTTGACAACCATCTCATATCAAAAAAAAGTTTTTTCAACATCTTATCTAAATTCAAGATGTTTACTATTCTTCCAACAATCTAAACTTAAAGATGTTTTATGCCCTTCCAACAATAATTTAGACTTGTGTTCTTTTTTATTGATGATAAAACAATCAATTCTCTTTGTAGAGTCACATACTTAATGTTTTATAAACAATAATTAGTGCATTTTCTTTTTTAAAGAAGAGATTGTATTTCTATTATTTGCAATAGTAAATATAATAATGTTTTTGGATTTAATTATTTAAAAGTTTTTGTTATTAATATTGTGGATCAGACTTAAATCCATCATCAAAATAAGATTTTTTTAATTTATTATATTTTTTCATTATTTAATTATATAAAAAATTACTATTTAAATTTATAATTCAAAGATTTAATAATATTATAATTAATCTTAAAATGATAGAGGCTAGATTCTAAACACGTGACTTTAAGATGTAAGTTATGTATAATAATATTGTGACTCTTTTTAACTTGATAAATTAAACTATTATGTAATATTATTGTCGAGTCATTTTTCCCTTGATAAATTAAATTATTATGTACTATTATTGCCGAGTCATTTTTATATCTGACATGATGATTAATTAATGTAATTGATTGATTTTTTAAAATTTGTTTCTATTTAAATAGGTGACTAAGTTATTTATATTGTGTTTATTATATTCATTGCTTATGTTTTTAATATTTAATATTTTCAATGTTTATAACAATATTGTTGTTAATATTACTTGTCTTCCAAGGACTTCTTCCCTTTACTAGACTTTGTTTTTTTTCTCTCATCTGAATTCAATATCCTTCCTTTTCCTTTTCCACTTTTGCTTTGTTTTTCGTGTCCATTATGCCAATTTTTTGCTTTCTTTACACTTGTTTCTCCTTGTGACGCTTTAGATTTCCTTTTCTGGACCAACTTTGATCCTTCTTCTTCCTCCTCTTCATCATCTACATTTACTCCCAAGTACTTTTCTCTTGTTGCTTTTGTCTTTACACTTATCCTTTGAGGAGCACCGTGTTGCTTTGTTGGGGCTGCCTTTTCCTTCATAGGCATACTTTGTTGATTTGCCAGAGTAGTCTTTCTTTCACAGGGGCACTTGTATATTTTGTTGGAGTACTTGGTTCCTTTCTCTTTGTTCCATTGGCTGATGACTTAGTCTTGGAGGACTTGGGTGAAATTGGAGAGGTGGTAGTTGTTCTACTAGATCTCCTAACACTGGACGAACCTTCCAAAGAGCCAGATATGCCTTTAGCTTTCTCTACTTGCTCCTTTGTAAGGTTCATTGCCTCTGCAAATTGTGCAGTCATTTTCTCAACTATTTTTGGTATATGTTTTTACCTTTGCTCCATATGTACTTTTATGGACTTCTCTTCAAAGGTGTCATAGCTCTCCTCAAAGGTGTCTTTAGGTTTGCTTAGCATAAAGTCTATTGAACTAGTAACTTCTTCCTATGTTATCTCATATCTCAACTTTGAGATCCAAATAGTCCTAGGCTCAACAACTTGTATAATGCAATAGTCTTTTGTCACCAAGAAGGTGATATCATTCTTGTACTTTTCCACCATGCTCCAGAGAATCCTTTCTTTGGCCTGCATGTTTTTCTGAAAGGTTTTAAAGAATCCTCATAATGCTTCTTCATGTACATCCACATCACCTAACCTTCTTAGGTGGTCTCTAGTTTGATGTGCCACAGGTCTGTCCTTCAACCATACTATATTCTTAGTTTTGGGAACCTCATTTAAGAAATAAAACAATAAACAGATGATCAAAGTACCAAACTTGAAAGGGTACTTTGAGTCCTTAGTCTTATGTAGGTTTTTAATCAATTGTTCTCTCAACAACTTACACAAATCATAATTTGCACCCTTCACAACCATCTCATAGGCAGTATTAATGGCAGTTGTGGACATTGAATTCTCTTTGTTAGTGAAGTATATCTTATATCCAATCACCATTGAGGCATACTTAACTCTTGGATTTTTGATGTCTTTTATTGGCAAGGCTCTTATGTCATACTTTACACCAGTTAACTCCATCACCATTTCATTCTTCACTGGTTTGAGCATCAGAGTTGGTCTAGTTGAACATAAACATATAACAACCCTAATCGCCTCTTTGTTGATCATGTGAGGTATATCAAGCTAGATGAATCTATTATGGATTCTACTCAAGGCATACCTTACCCACGCATCATCATGACAAAAGTTAGGGAAATAGTTCCACACATCAAGCTTCTTTTCTGCCAAGCTCTCAAATTATGATTTTAGCTCAAACTCATCTCTAGTGAGATCATTAACCCACACATCACCCAATTTAGAGTGATCATATTCTTCCAACTTCACATGTATTCAAATCCTTACATCTTCTCTGTGCAAAACACCATATGGAATGTGTGAAAACACTTCATCTAGATCATCCACTAGGGATTTATTAGGATGCCATTTGAATTTAGGATGGGGACAATCCACTACCTCAACTACTTGTGGTGTATACATTTTCCAACACTTCTAAACACTTCTAAAAACTTAGGGCAAGATAGAAGTCTATAAATACCTTTTGATTGCTCTTCAATTAGGGTTTCGTGTGTAAGAACTTCTGAAATGCTTCACCTTGCTCTTTCACTGCTCTTCTATCCTCAAATGCTCATTTGCAAATGAATTAGATTGAATATGATAAACCTTTTTGAACTGACCTAATTTGCATTGAATGCTCATTTTGAAAAGCTAGTAAAAAAAACCTAACTATATGTACAATCAACTTCAAATGCTTTGCAAACTTCCACAACTTGATATTTTCCACTGGTTCTTTCTCCAGTAGGTTAACCATGTCAACCTACACCTTGTTCCAATGTGTTGAAGCATCAACACCATTTCTCTAGCAAGGGATAAAAGGATCTTTTGTTAATGCTCCCCCTAAGCCAAGGCTTTCTACTTAGTTGCCGGAGGAAATACCTACACCAGATGCTGGTACAGGATCAAGGTTAGTCTCAATGTCTTCCTTATTTCTCTAGATCTTGTCCACCTCTTTCTTCATCTCTACTAGATCAACTTTTTTCACCATATCATTCTTTTTTACCAGATTATTCTTCTTCACATTCTTGCTTCTGCAAATTTTGGAAATGTGTCCTAGGCTATTGCAATTATAACAAGTGGCAACATTTTGAACAAGCTTTATGCCCAAATCCATTGCATGCATAACAATAGCCATAGAAATATTGAAACCTCATACTATTGTTATAACCATACATCATTTGACTTTTGCATTCACTAGCCTTATGACCAAATATTTTGCAAGTAAAACACTGACCGAGAAAGGACAAAATATTTTGATTCATTCTACTTCTACATTCCATATCCTTATGTCTAAATTTATTGCAAGAATAACAACACACATTAAAAGATAAGTAGGTCTTTGTGTATTTGGTTGTCTGGTAGGTGGTATTTTGAAGTCTTTCCTTTTATTGCACACCTGCTTTTCTTGTCCTTAGTCTTCTTTTGTTCAGTATTTGGCGTCTGATATGCTTTTGAGCTCTCTCATTTTTCAAACCCTAAACCACCTTTATCCTTAGATCCTTTTTGATTTGCAATCATTTCATCGAGTATTGTAGAGCTCATCTTGAATTTGTATTCATGATTCCTTTCTTTCTCCAAATCTGATCTCAATGTCACAACTTCTTCAAGTTTTGAACATTCTTCAAATTTGTTTTCCATCTTAGCATTCAAGCATTCTTCAACTCTTTTTCCTTTTTCAACTTGCACTTTCAAAATGGTAATTGCTTCATTTGCCTGCGTCACCTGATCATTAACCTCCTTATGTATTCCTTTGAATTTCTTGATTTGTTCTATCAAATTTCTGATGCATTCATCTGCTTCTTTGACATTTTCCTTCATATCTATGTTCTCACTTTTAGTCCTTTCCAGATCTTAAAGGGCTATTTTGAGTTCTCCATTCATGTCAACCATGCAATCTTCTTTAATGAATCCAACAATAGGATTTCTTCCGGAGGAGTAAGATATATTCTAACAACCATGTGTTCAATTTCCAAGGCCTTCCTCAAGCGGTTAAGATTCTTCCAAGGAACCAAGCCTTGATACCAATTGTTGAACACCTAAAATACTGAGAGAGGGGTGAATTAGTATTCTCTAAAACCACTTAATCATTTAAACATTCATTCCACATAACATATTCAATTGTAGTAAGAAAAGCAAGCATGGAAGCAACCATCAAAGCACATAACACATGAACACAAGATTTTTACGTGGAAAACCCAAAAAGGGAAAAACCACGGTGAGGATTAGCTCACAATATATTATAACCGGTTACAACATATTACATAAATGTTCACTACAGGTGGACTTACTACCCACATAATGAAAGAAAGATAGAAGAAAAGGGGCGGCTCATTACCAAGATTTGAGCTGCTACAATTGCATCTATAATATGAAGGAATTATAGTTCCATTGAAGCTCAATATATAGAGTTTACACACTTCATACTATTCTGCTCTAACACTCTACTTTGCTCTGTGTTTGCATTACATTCACACAATTCACATCAACACTTGTATATTAACTATCATAATCCTCCAACACCAAAGAGATCTTATACTTATACCCATTACATCTGCAAACTCTTGCAACATCAATTAGGTCAACCTAATTAGATGTATCATGCAAAATAATAACTTGTCAGCCCAAAACATACTTCATGCCAAAATAAAAACTTATAATGCATCCAAATAGGTCGGTATGGACCTATAATATCTCCCACATAATGCATCAATACTCATTTAAACTTCACATACCCTTTAACATATTAGGTCAGCACCACTAGAGACCTAACATCAAAACAAGCCTACTAATCATCCTCAAACCAACATGTGGACCTCCAAACTTCACGCCACTTGGAACTTAGATGCTATTGACACTTGTAAACATCTCCACAAATCCGCAAGACTAGATATTGTTCCATGGTGAAGTGTAGACTGAACAAAACACATACTTTGCACTGGCAAACACTATCACTGGCAAACTCGATATTCTGTTACTCATAACTTTTGCAATAGAGGGACAAAAGGCATGAAACTTTGGATTTAGACTCCTCCGACATCCAACAAAATTTCCTTAAACAACAGAGAAAAAATCTTCAAGCCAGACCAATGCGGACCAAAAAACCGGAGACATTGTACACTAAATTTTTTTTTATGACACTTAGCCAATTCTTCAACTCAACTGTTTGCACCAAATCAAAACCTCTTGCATCTATGCATTGGATTATTATCTTCATGCACACTCATGCTTCACCAATTGATCCACACATCAATCTTCATACCAAGCCACAATGTTGACATCAATGACAACATTGTATTTGCGCATTGTGTATCTCATGCTCATACTCATGCTCATGTTGCCAATAAGCAAATCAATGACAAAGTCTTCAAAATTCCAATATGTAGTTCCACTTGTTTTTGCATGTCAACTTAATTTAAATAGAACATACAATTATGTTTGTTGTCTATTTCATTTAAGCATATATGGCTTATCAAGTGATACCAAAATATTAATCATTTTATATAAAATTTGACTATATAGTATTCATACATCTCCCATGATCAAAATATTTATCTTACCCTTAAATAAACAACACCCAATATAAATTATGAAGAAAATTAATCACAATTTTAAATTAATCGAAGAGAATTTAGGCATATTTTTTTCTCTTTTTACAAGGAGGTGACAAAATATGAAATAACAATGAGGAAAGCCTAAGGCCAATAAGAAAGGAAAATGCAAGGACATCTTTGAATATATATTTTCTTTTAATATAAACTGTAAAACCTTAGCTTCTTATATTTATTTTCTTCTATAATAGCTAAATCTTAACAACAATGAGACTATTAAAACTCGATAACTTATTGTTTCACCTCCATACTTGATCATAAAATCACATGTCAAAGACCAAGAGAGAGATTCCATGGTTTTCCCTGGTTGTTTAGCTTTACACTTGCCACTTGTTTTTGCTTGAAAGTTCTAAACTTCTTAACAAAACCATTTCATGTCTCCCCTCATCGTATTCCTTGTTCCCAAGATCCCATTTTTCATAGACATGAATAATGTTGGTAATGGTTGGGGACATTTGCTTTACACCTACCAATTGCATTTTCCTAGAAGTTCTATCACCTTTTTCAACAAAGCAATTATGTGTGTATCTTACTATCATGGTGTTACATGGGAATACACTTCTTCAGATAGATCTCGTTCCACCTTTGTTCTTTCTCCATGATGTCTCACCTCCTCTCAATGAGCTATCTCCCTCTTGTCCATTCACTTCTTCTCATGTTTTTCTTTTCTTCTCCCAAAAGAATCCCCTTCTTTTTTTTGTCCCTTTTCCTCCTCCACTACGTAGCCTCTAGATCATCTATATATTATTTTCCTCCACCATTGTTTTCTCTTTGTGCTTTGATGATAGTACAAAACATGTTTGAAATCTCTCATTATGATGTAGGTTGGAGGAATTTTGGAAAAGATTGTGGAGTCGCATACCTTCCTGTGGTGCCCATACTAGCCTTATTATATTGGCTACCATTTCACAAACTTTTATGGAGGCCCATACCCCCCATCATCTTGTCCATCCTATTCTCTTAAATTCCCTTTTTATTTATAAATTTATTTCTTTTCTTCCACATTCATCCATCGTGGAAGTGGTGGATGTGGGGATCTGACAAAATGAATAGGTTTTCCAAAATGCACAAGCAAGCTAGGCTCTACACATACATACAAAAAACCACATATAGTTCTAGAATATTAAATGAGTCTACTTAGTAATCCATGAACATACCCATACACTTTCTTTATCTTTATGAGAAGACACCATGCAAAATATTTATGGGAATTTTACAATTGTTTGGTTGGAGCTAACTAATAAAAAAATCAAGAAATGGATACTAAATACATAGAGACACTCAATCAAGTTTGAGTCTTCCATTAATTATTTGATCTACAAAGGTTACAAGTGTCATCATAAATTTTGGGATGAACCTAGGTCATTATAGTGCAAAAATAGCTAACCTAGAGCTAAAAACTATGAACCCTCTAGTTTTGTTGTGTAAGTTCTTCTCTCTACTATGCTCTTCTAGCTAAAATGTTATCTGCTTCTCCACACAATGGTGACCAAGGAATATATACCCATAGAAAGAAGGTCTATAGAATGTTAGGCAATTGAACCACATGATAAACCTTAGCCAAAATCTCCACAAACTCATAGAAGCCACGTGTTTGTTGTGAATCCAATCATGTAAGACTAAACTAGTTTGGATGGAAAGTTTTGTTAATGACATCAACAAAGTTGGTGTTAGTATGATGTCATCAATGAATTGGTAAGCTTTGGATGAGGTGATGTCATGAAGACATAAGCAAGGTGAGATGATATTAGCAAGGTACAAATGCAGGAAAATTGGTTGGAAGAGGTTTGTGGGTGAAGGCATCTGAACTAGAAATGGAAGTTTAGATGGATGAGAAAAGTTTGCAAAAGGAAATATGCCAAGGAATAGAAGTGAAACAGATAAATGCACCTGATAAGAGAAGTTTACTTAAAAAAATCCACAAGGGGAAGATGATGTCACCATGGGTGGGATGTGGGATGATGGGCTCAATCCATCTATAAAAAAATAGCTTAGTCAATTTTAGAATTAACTATGCTTTTGGGGAAATCATTGACAAGTGGAAATGTGGAAAGTCCATTGGCAATTGGAAGTGGATAGTTCACATGAAAATGCTCACAAAGCTGAATGGGCACCTTTTTCTCGTAAAGAAGGGAAATGCAAGTGAACCACTGGAATATCAAAATGTGAAGTTCTCTTGGACATTGAGATCTCACAAGAATTATGTACTTAGCTAATTTTCTAATTTTCTACCCTTTATGGGGATTTCTAACTAAACCAAAATTTTGTAGGGAAATCCATTTGAACCAAACTTGGGCTAGATTAAAAGAGAGACTACAAAAGCATAACTTTTAGCCCTTAGTGAATTTCATAAAAATTCAAAAGACAACTAGGCTTAACTTTTCATGCTCTATCAAACTGTGTCTAGAAATTTTACAAAGAACCACCCAAATTATATTTCTTAGATGGGTTATCAACAATGGGTGACATAAAACCATGGGTTAGTCTAATAGAGCAAAATAACACAAAAAGACACTCAACATTTTGGGGTGCCAACAAATTCAACTGCTAGATTATGATGGTTTATCATTTCACCATCACCCAAGTTTTGATGCTTCTCATTTGAATTCTAAGGTTCTTTGCACCAAAAAATATTCAAGCACTATGACATCTTGGTAGAAGGATGCTCTTCCTCCTTAACTTATTGTCAATGATCCTTCTATGGTTACTAATCCTCTTTCAAAATTTCCGCCACTTGTGCATGTTTCAAAATTGTTAGGTGATTAGGGTCGGCTTGACATTATGGTGCCTACTCTTTTGAGGTTAGGATTGCTTGATTCCATTTCATGATATTTGGATGATCCAATTTTCCAATGATGATTGATCCCACTTTTTATTAGAGGTTCACTTTGATGGACATACTTTTGCTATAGATGGTCATACTTGGTCTTCTCCTACATGACCGAGTTCTACTTCGGTTCTTGGGATGGTGGTGGAGGTTGCTTCTCTTTTGATGACTTCTTGGTCAAATGATGAATGCATTCCAAGTTTGTAGACTATTGTCCAAAAGAGGAGGAGGTTCCTCCAAAATATGATATGGATGCCCTATCTTGAAAGAGGGGAGGCTAGGATGGGTTTAGAGATTATGTAAGTTTGGTTGGTTGGACCTAAATGGTTTTGGTTGGAGTGGGGACTCAATGTGTGTTGGAGGTCCTATCTCTTGGCACCTCCAGGGGTTATCTTTTGGTGGGCCAACAAGCTTTGTCTTGGTTTATACAAGGGTTTGGTCCCTTTAAAAAATTGATCTTTAATACCTCTTTCCAAAAAATAAAATTGATTACATAATTAAGCTCATCTTATTGTTTTGTATAAATTGATTATAAGTGTAAATCTAATTCTTGAATACCATTTCATGTATACACATAAAAACATTATGTATATAAGGATGAGCTTATTTAAAACATAATGCTTGTGTATGTGTGTGTGTGAATATATAATGCTTTATATATATGGATGAGCTTCAATATGACAACATTATAATATATGCACATTTATTTATTTACTTACACACATATATAAAACAAATGAAGTTATGTATAAAAATATAATTGGTATATAAATATATATTTTTCTATATAGAAATTGGATGAGCTTTTGTATAAAAACACCAAACATATAAGCTTATATAATGGATAAGCTTCTCTACAAAAACATGTACCCTATATTGCTTCTCTAAAAGTATAAGCTTATATAATGGATACTACAAATTGTTATAGCATGATTGATTGATATCTAGTACAATATCTTTTTTGATGGGATAGTTAACTTATAATACTACTTTGGAAGGGTTAAATATTGTTATATAAAATTTATGCAACTATTAATAGGAGGATATGTATTACTCACAATTAATATGAATATTGTTCACATCCATATTATAAGTAGACAAATATCATTTCACACATGTAATATAAAACTAATAGAATTTATATCATTAATATTTTTACAAAACTGAATATATCTTTAAATTATCTTCAAATATATTCTTTTTAATAAACATTTTACTACCAAATATTGATTAAAAATCTTTCTACAACTATTAATACCTTCTACTAGAAATTATAAAAAAACAACCAACAAAATAAATTTTATTATAATTTTTTTAAATACAACTCTTACAACAATTACCTAGAGTCCACACGATCAATTCTTTAACATCTATAGGCCGCGGGGTCCCTCTCCCCTACAAAGCCAATGGACATAAATTTGAATTTAAAAAAGCAACGGACATAAACTGAATCGAGGATTTCAAATCAAATCTCTCCATGAAGTCATTGGCAACCAGAACGACTTAATCTGCATCGTATGAGTGTCCTCCAAATTTAGCAAGTGGGTATAGAATGGCTTGTGGAGGATTGATGGTAAAGGCAAGCACTAGATTTCAGTGCAAAGCGAAAATGGTGGCGAAAAGAGTGGCAAAAAATTGAGAGCTGTAGTTGTGGGAGGCGGATGGGCTGGATTTGGCGCTGCACACACTTTCTCCTGGAGGTCTCAGCACAGGCTTTATGTCTGCTCAAGGAAAGTCAGTTGAGGCTGGCATCAAAGGATTCTGGTAGGTTACACAGCCATCTTAATTATTCTTCAGAAACATTAAATCGAATTGGGTATGATGTATAGAGTAATTCTGAAGCATATATACATTCTGAAATGGAGATGGGCTACAGAGTGATTTGCAATTGGAAAATTCTCTCATAACTATTACAGTTTAGGAATATCGAATTGAATTGTGATGGAATGCTCTTGCCAAATTTGGTCCCACTCAAATCCTCGTGTAGTTTTTGCATGTCTAATGATGACACGGAAATCTTTGATCATGACTCGTGCCTCCCAATCCTATTAACTGGGTAGAATTCTATTCTGGCAGATTGTAATATTTTGGATCTAAAAGATAATCAGTCATTAACAATCTTCAAAGAAAATCCTGGCTTACTAGAATTAAAGAAATCAGTCATTTCTTGATCTGAAACAGCTCCACACGCATCTGCATGATTTTCAAATGTAAACACTATTCACTTATCCAGTTGAATGGAGAATAATAATCTTTGTCCTATATTTCTGCAATCACCAATCTTATAGTAATTGTCTGACCAAAATATCAAATGAGAAAGAATTCCTAAGATGAAAATTGATTTGTGCTTCTAGCAAGTCCAGAGCATCCATAATATAGAAATCATTCTTTTCTATATTGCAATCTCATCTATCGCTTACCAGATCTTTGAGCATTTTGAGCTACTTGTGAGCATGTCAACTGTTTAGCAAAATATCTAAAATCTCAATTGGCAAATGAGGATCTATGGGATCTATTGTGACAACTGCTGCAGTCTTGAAATCTCTGGTTAAAGCATCTGCGAGGTAATTATTTTCTCCTTTAACCCATTTTATATCAAAGTCATAAATTGAGAACTTAAAATACCATCTGGCAGTTCTTCCTTGGGCTAAATTCTTATCTGGTTTTTGCTTCAATTAATTCCTCATTGCTTGGTTGTCTGTTCTGATTGCAAAATATTCAGGCTCAACAAATATTTTGAATTTTTCACTTCCTCTTTAAGTGGTAAGAATTTCTTTTTCGTATATGTGATAATTCTTTTTCACTTTGTGAAAAGATGCCCGATTTATAGCCATATATTTCACTTTTCCCACTTGAAAATTCTTACCTTAATACTGCAGACCATGTATCGTTCGAAGCATCAGTACTGAGAATTAGAGGAATACCTTCTTGTGGCATTTGCAATGTTGGGAGCTGAGAACATTTGTGCTGAATGTTCTTTATTGCCTATGTTGACTTTTCATCCTAGATTCGGCAATTTTTCTTTAAGTGTCTCTACAAGTGTTTTCTTGCTCTGGCCGGATCTTCAAAGAATGGTGACATATCAAGGAAATCTTTGTAATTCTTTTTTAATTTTAAGAATATCCGGGAATTCATGAATCCTTGTTGAAATGTGCTGTTGGAGCCTTACCTTGCCCTTGTCAAGATGTAGACCTACCATCTTTTTTTTTACAGACAAATTCCATTTTCTATGATGGTTGCTAAAGGCTGCTCAAGGTGCTGTAATTGATCTTGAATAGAGTTAGAGAATATCAATATATCATCAATATATACATCACAAAATTCCTTTAAATGTTTTTAAGGCATTGCCCATCCTTCTTTGAAAGTAGGCTGGGGTTCTACTCAAACTAATATAATATGCATGACGCTCCACTCAAAGAGACCTTGTGGTACAGAAAAACCTTTTTTGTACATCTCTTTCTCTTTTATCTTTATTTGCAAAAAAACAGAGTTGCAGTCAAACTTAGATTATATGAATATCTAGCGTTGTGATTCTATTTTGATGAGATTGGAATTGAATGGATGGATGATGTAATTCAATGGCTTATAATTAATAACAAATCTTTTATTTCCTCTGCTTGCTCTACTTTATTATTGACTAAAAAGGTGGGAAATAAAAATCTACTTTTTAGTAGGCCTTACATCCAATAGTTCTCTTAAATGCTAATCCATTTCAGCCATAGTTACAAGACTCGAACTTGGTGTAGACTTGGAAAGCTAATTTTTGACCCGGACTCAAATTCGTTGCCTAAACTTGGCAAATTGAAAAAACCATGAAATATAGAGATTTTTAAGGATTTAAACTTGTATCATGTGCCCTTCAATAAATGATATTTAAAGACACAATAAACTAATTAAATAGAAGCTACTTTGATCACATACACAAGTACACATTGATCACATGAGTATAAAAGCGAATTTTAGCTGAAGTAAACAACATTTTTAGATATACAAATATTATCAAGTGTTTAAGGTGTACATAACTCATGGATTATGCTATCCATGGCATCAAAAACAAAAATACAAGATCCCTGGTTTATTTTCCCTTCCATTTTTTTTCTGATTTAGTGTATTGACATTTCGTCAAACACTTTGTAATAATTGACTGTGTTGTATTTTTTAGTTTGTTTATGTGTTAGTGGCTTGTTTTAATGTGTCAATTGAAATTTTCAATCATTTAGAACTTAATGGCATAACATTTCTGCAGAACATTACATCAAACATATGACTGTTCATTGAATATGAATTCACATATAAGCTGCAGTAACTCAGTTACAGAGATATAAGATGCAATATTATTTCTGACCTCTATAATTGCCCCAAGACTAAGGGAGTTTCACCACCAGGAAGAATGATAGTGCAGGAAGGATAGGCTGGATAATATTTATTAACAGCAGAATGGAAACTTCAGTTGATAGCGAAAATGAAAGGGGATAATTCTGTATTCTGAACTTCAGTCCAATCTATCTATAGCAATCTTGATATTAATGGCGGCTAGCTTCATGGAAATTCCCAGTTCCAACGCCTTGCTTTGATGCTGCTACTGTAACTACCAAAATAGTCCATGGCCCCCTGTTTGGTTTGTACACAACTTAAAACCCTTAGTAGGATCAATGGAACCAGAGAATTGACCTTCCAGTCGTGCTGATATAGTTCCAGTTTCAGGAAAGGTGTCACGTTTGACAATATAGGATGGAATCGACTAGAAAAGGATTCCATTCCTCAGTACAACAATCACGCCCACCCTCAACAATGACAATCACTTTCACGCCTCCCAAATGTTATGACTTGCAGCCAAAAGGATGGCGATTTGGTTTGGAGTACCCTACACCTCAGAAAGAATAAACTTATACCACAAAAGAACTTGACCAGTTAAGGAAACCCATCATCCCTAATATGCTATGATCATCATGCTTCCATTTCAAGGTAGCATCCAACAAATAAGTATTAGTCGCCCAAATTCCATTAAGGTTCAATGCCCGGTAGATATATTCATTCTTCTTCATATGGCCCGACATACCCTTCCTAGAGTTTCTTCATAGTTTCAAACTTCAAAATTTGTCTTGGAACAAGACTTCACAAATTTCATAATCTGCAATCTTACCTGCACAGACTCAGGATGAATCTATCAACCATCAACCAGGGAAGATCTTTCACCACCGTGGATGATATTCTTTGTGAGGGTTTTCATCATCATGAAGTTCTTGGAGGAAATCCAACAACATAGCAACAATAATAAAATACTTGCATAATGCAAATGAGCTCCAAAAAGTTACTTTAAAATACTTGCATAATGCAAATGAGCTCCAAAAAGTTACTTTATTTAACCCAACGCACCTCTTTGGGAAATAAAATAGTATTTTTTATTAAATCCCTTATGTAACCTTTTTTAATCCATAATTGGGATAAATTAATATCACTTTTAAAATATTTCCCCTTGGCGGCTCATACTCATAAAGTGAGTCACTTTTTGATATTTAAATAAATACTTAAGTATAACTTTACAAAAAATATTACAACTTAAGCATTTGTTTAAAATCATCCACCCGACTTGTGGAAAGTCCTATCAGAGCATTAGATATTGAAATTGAATGTGCCAAGGTGTAATTGTCACCAAGAGACGAAATTGGTGCCCAAATTGAGATTTTCTAAAAATAGCAATGGGCGCCAAGAAATGTGGAGCATGGACCATATGTCTTAGAATGCTTTTGAAGAGTCATCATAAATCATATTGACAACTAAGCTCAATGCCACAAATAAAACTAGAATTATACCGAACTACACCACTCCAAGAACTGTGGAGCTCCCTTAACAACCCAATTAGCCTCTGGGAACCTGTGGAATAGGCTAATATTCGATAAAGCTAGGTAGGGTCAAGAAGGGGGCATTACAAAAAATCACAATATGGAGTCATGAGGTATGGAAGAAAGGAGCTTGTATCCCTTAGCTCAACATTACTAGCTCTATGTGGAGTCATGCACTTGTATCTCAAATGAGTTTGCAAATGTTGCTATAACCTTTGGAGTATTACTTAGGATAGGGTTTGACTTAGCAAACTAGAAGTATAAGTGTAATTTAATTGGGAAAAAGTAAAAATAAATTAAAAAATGTTGCTCTTCCATCCAATATGGCCCAATTTTTTTTCATTTCTTTGTATTTTAAAACTAGAGTAGGGATTTGGGAGTAGTGCCCCTAGTGGGGTCAAGGGGAAATGCCCCCTATGGAGGTTTGGGGGCAACACAAATTGTCATGGTGCATGCCATTTTTCATAATTTTATCACTTTTAACCATCCTCCAAAGTCCTCCAAACCCTTTAAAAAATGCTTGACTTTCGTGCTTTTACATTTAAGCATGTTCAATTTTTTATGCTTTTTTTCCCCTCATTTTCATAAACTTGGTTGAGTCTTCCTATGGAGACTCATGGAGTCTAGCAAATCTAACTAGATTCATCTAGTACTTAGCTCACGAGTCCTCAAGCCTTGTTTCAACATGCTTGCCTCGGGACTCATTGAGTCTACGCAAGTCTTGGTGAGTTTGTAAAATTGATTTCAACAACTTCTAAAGGGCTTAGCAAGCAAGTAGGTTCACATGGAATTTTACCTTTGCATTCTGATATTAATTTCACACTCTTCCTATGCTGCTATCTAGAATTGCAACAGTTTCATGCTACATCCTTAAACCTTTCCCTAATCTAGCAAAACCTGCCTTGTTTTTTACATTGATTAGCTCCTTGCCATTGACATTTTCTCTAATCTTTATAGTGTGCAAGGTTGTTGTGGTGAATCTGTATCTCTTTCATTGAATTTTTTGTTTCAATGATTTTCCTTATCTTATGTTCAACAAGTTGTAATGAAGGGATCTTAATTTGTTGGTTAGATTGGTAAAGGGAAATGCATGTCCTCATTTGTATAAAAGGCTGGTATTTTAATAGAAAAATATTTCCTAGTAGGGTATCAAAATCCATGGAGTTGAACTCATTAAAATCTGCAACCAAAAATTACTCCTATGAGAATTTGCACATTTTTAGTATACGTTCCTAATTTGAGAGCTTCTCTTGTTCTAGAGTTTCTTGTGGGGGTTAACTCTGCTTCTTTCTAGTACTCGAGAGGTATAGCTTTTAGTTTTTGCAAAAGATCTAGAAGATCATGTATCTATAAAGACATCTAAGCTTTAGGTTTTCTACTAAGGAAAATAAAAATCAATCCTAATTCATGTACAATTATTTACAAACTATGTGCTTGATACTAACTTAGCGGTGTTGTAGGCCAATTTGCTTCCAGGAAAATATTTTCAAGGGAAAACATTCTTTTGCCTAACATTTTAATTCCTTTCTAATCTAAGGGTAATCTTTTTATATCTGCAAAATCCTTTGTAATGTGATCTAAACTAGCCATTAATGGATCAAAAGTGCTTATTTTTTTGTTTTTCTTCTTCAACTTCATTTTATCCTCTTCAAATCATATGGTTCAACTGAACCTTCTTCCCCTTCTTCTGAATTTCTTCAATGTCTTCTTCTATTGACTCTTTTTGAGCTCATGTCTTTTGTTTTTTCCAATCAGGTTCTTTGTATCCATTGTCAATCCTTTTAGATAAATCACCTTTTTTTTACATTGCTTGAGCTTTCTTTTTTTTAGAATTTATAATGCATAGGAGGGGAAATTGTGTTGTTCTTATTTGTCAAATCCTTATGTTGTGAACATAATTTCTGACCATATGTTTCCTTTGAGATCATCTTGTGGTGATTTTCATCAGGTCAGCTTAGTTTAAAATTCTTCATTGTTAGATTGTTAGTATAATTTGAGGTTCATTCTTAAGGTCTACTTGCACTCATTTATGAACATTGATTTGTCTTTTTTTCCTTCCACTTTGGAGCTGTTGATAAGTATTAAGAGAATGTCTAGCTCAAGCTGCACAGAAAAGTTGTTCAATGTATTTTGCCTACCTCAAATACTTTGCTAATCACATTATATTAATTCTATATGTAGATCAATTACTTGCCACAATAGTTCTTTCTTAATTTCTGTGAATGGTTTGGTTCATCACAAGGATCAGCTTGACAATGCCACAACATCCAGAGTTTGATTTTTGTGTTAAGTTTATAGCTGACTTTTTACTTCATTAGTGCTTAAATTATTTGGTTATGTATGTCAAATCTTTATCTAAATATTGAAATATTTGTCTAAAATGTTATTATTCCTATAATTGAAATCCTTGCATCATAAGTATTTGTTTTCCCAACACTTATTGTAGGTGGCAGTATCGCAATATATTTTGTCTAATTAAAGATCTTGGAATTGTAAGTATTTGGGGTTCATTATTGTTGTGCATTTCAAATTCTCTAAAATTTATCTCAGATCCAGGATGTTTTAGGACAATAAAAAATGAGGAATAAAATCCCTAAAATCTGTTTCATCCCATGTGTCTTTTGATAAAAAAGTAATTTTAAGTTTCAATACTTATAACTTTTTGTGTTGCAGTCTTGGCCATTCACCAATTGGACAAGAAGTTCTTTCTACAATGCTTCTGGGATTCAAGTCAAAGCCCTAGTCTTTAATGAACTGCCTCGACTTCCGACAACTATAGGATCTCTTGTTTACACATCACCATATTTCAGGTACAATATCTGGATTCTGGACATTATTGCATTTTCAAATTCTACAAATACTTTGTTTAACTATTTGGCCCTGTCTAGATGTTTTTCTGTACTATTAGTTTCACCTAAGAGAGTTTGTAAAAAGCATACTGCTGGCCCTAAGACAATGTCGTTCTATGATGGCTTACTATTTTAGGCATATTCCTATGTTTTTCTTACCTAAACGCTCATTAAGGGATAAATTTTAAAACTCATTGTGGTTTAAAATTTTACTTCTAAAAGAAATCTATTCGAAGTAAAACAAATAAATTTTACAATACCCTAACCCTATACCAAAAATGTTCAGTTTTCCTTTGCTCTGTGCTTTTTTTTTTTTCTA
>VDFB02073026.1:0-45669 GCA_007258455.2 Sequoia sempervirens
GAGGTTCATTTCAACTTTAGGTGACCTACAGCCTTGAAATGATCCCATGTTTCTCTAGAAATCTCAGTTTTATAACTTTGCATAGGGTGTATTTCTAGGAGATAACAATTTTGGCATGCCTGGTGGGACTGTGAACTACTTCTCAGTTCATGTTTATGCATTTTATTGCTTCTATTTGGTGTGTGCATCAGTGGTTTCAGCCTTTTGGAGGAATTTTCTTTACATAACTGGCAACTCTAGGAGAATAGCAACTGGTTTCAAGCAAATTAAGTGCTAGTATGTTCTTATTTCGAGAAAATCAAATCTAGTTTTCTTATTTTACAAGAAATTTTAATACATTTCCAGCTTCTATGAATGCTCCAAAATGTCTACATTTTATGAAGACATGTTCTACCACCTAGCTTGTCATGAAACTGCTAATCATCCCTCATTTCA
Organism: Sequoia sempervirens; assembly: GCA_007258455.2. Lineage (NCBI taxonomy): Eukaryota > Viridiplantae > Streptophyta > Pinopsida > Cupressales > Cupressaceae > Sequoia > Sequoia sempervirens. Next base: position 436 of record VDFB02073026.1, read on the forward strand.
TGGAAATTCTGCTCATATACCCAATTATCAGCCATATCAAAATGAGTATGCAGCTTTTTTAGTCCAAGTATCTTTGCTACAGGAGATTATCAATATTCCCCACAAGTTTGCCACCCTCCCACCCCTGCTCAATTTGAGCATCAACCTATATATGTCCAACAACAATCTCAGCAAAACCATCATAATGCCAACCAACATGTTTGTTCACATGCCCAATCTCAAGGAGTTAATAACATGTGTATCGATGACATAATCTCTGATTTTCAAAGACAAATGTTGGAGATTGAAGGACAACAGGAGATCGATTGGCAACAAGAACAAAAATCTTATGAAGCTCAGACAAGGGAGCAAGAATGGCAGGCCAAAAAGAGGCAATTTGAAGAGAACCTTGCCCAGCAGCTGGCTACAAAAGATGTAGAAATGAGGCTAAAATTTTTCGAACAAGAGGTTCCCAAGTACAAGTTTGCCAGCTTTAGGCAAAATCAGCCTCTTGACTCCCATAGTAAGTCTTCTCAGTTTGAAATTCCAATCTTTAATGGATTCAATTCGATGCAAGAGAATGTAGTACCTAAACAATACCAGTCCATCATCCCTCAAGAGCAACCCATTGATCTAGATGACTTACTCCTCATGGAGAGGATCAACAAAGTAAATCCAATGCATTTAGCTGTAGCATGTTATCAACTACAACAAAAAAGGCTCAAACAGGAGGAGGATTCAATTTCTTTATTTGACCAACTACCTAGTTACATTGAGCAAGCTGAAGAGAGCATGAAGGTTCCTGGTTTACTAGTTGATTTGGAACAGCCAGAGAATATCGCTAACTTGTTTGATGAACTTCACATTTTTGTTAATGAAGATGAAGATCTCACATGCATGATAGCATCTATGCCTTGTATGGAGCAACTAAATGATAAAACTCAACTAGATTTAATGCAAGATTATGAGTTAGATGATATCATAGAAGCTTTTTGTTCTAACATAGATGATGAGCTAGTATCATATGAAAGGGAAGCATGTGATCAACCCATTCAAGTCAATGAGACTATTGAAAAAGTTGTAGAAGATAATGTCTTGCAGCCTATGAACTTATTTGATGAGCTGCCCCACTTTGTTGAGGAAGAGCTATATTTCGTCATTGACAAAGAGCATAAGGAACCACAGTTTGAAGATTTGTTTTCAGTTATCCAACATGGATATCGTCTCTTTAGTCAAGAAGATCCAACCATCAAAAACATTAATGGTTTCTTTTGAGAGACTATTATACATGATGCAAAGAAGCAGGACTCCTTTTTTATTGTAAAGCTGAAAGAAAGAACAACTGATCCTCCTATAAACAATAATAGAATTTTTTTTAAAGAAGATCAGACTGTAGTAGTCAATGAACAACCTACATATTACCTCCAATCAACATCTTTTCAAGGAAAAGATGAAGTCTTTAGAGATCAACAAGGGGCTAAAAGTTACAAGTTCAGTGTCCCAACAAGGGGATGTCCTATCAAGCACTTGGCTCAGTTGAAGGACACTCAAAAGGGGTTGCCATTTCAATTACTTACTTGGGAGCACGAGATTGAACATCAAAAGTCATCAATGCAGGTGGCTTACCATATTCAAAATAGCTCTAGGAATATCTTGTCTAACATAGAAAAGGAGGCAGTTATCATGATTAAGGAGGTGTTTAATCTATGCACTCAGCATTTACTTTTCTGTTGGACAATTTGCAAGCAGGAAGCACGTCCTATGTTGGTGAGAAAGGGCAATTTTTTCTCACAACCAGTAAATGGTTATGTCTGATTACTACCACCACTGGGTAGTATAGGATAGAGTAGTTGTAGTTTCAGTGTTTGTTTTCAATAAGTGCCCTATGGCATTATTTCTCATTTCAGTTTTGTCATGATTTCAATAAAGTGCAGTTGATGCACATTGTTTTTCAGGCTCTGTCTTCAACAGAGTTGCAGTATTTCTTTCAGTCTGTTTGGTTTGAAGCTAAGTTACAAGGTTTTCAAAAATTTGAAGAGCAGAGATTGACTCCATGCCCAATGGATAGGCCTAGGCTACTGGTTTACATGTTTAGCAGGAAAACATCTAGCTAAGGTCACCACAAATGTTGCCCAATTTTTACCTATGGGCTACATTAGTTGGGAAATCTATGCATTATGGACACCAGTTAGTGATTTTCAGATTATGCATTAATCAGATTATGCATTATGGAGAGTTAGTAATTTTTCTCAAATCCTTTCTCATCTGATGTATGCTTTGTAACTCATCTGGAATTTTGAATATAAAATATAGAGATTACCTTGGAAACCAGTGTTAGTGTTCATGCTACTTTCATTTTCTTCTAGATTATGTGATTTTTGAACTATGTTTTCTCAATCTGCATTCGAACTTTAAAGTTGTGAAATTCATCTTTCCTTCTTAAAGTGTATATGTAGATTAAGCCTTTCAAGAATGATGCATAAGTTCATGAAGTTCATGTTGAGTAAATGAAATAGCTGCCATTAGTTTTCCAGTTTATGTTCATCTTGTTTTCATTTTCATCAATTCTTATCAGTTCGGTGCATCACCATAGTATTTAGTTTTATTTTTATGCTCTCCTTCTCCCTTTTCCTTTACAGATTCAGTAGTTTAGGTGATAACACAAAGGAAGCCAGCCTTCTTCGGAGGTTCATTTCAACTTTAGGTGACCCACAACCTTGAAATGATGCCATTTTTCTCTAGAAAGCCCAGTTTTATAACTTTGCATAGGGTGCATTTCTAGGAGATAACACTAATCAAACATTCCTCTTGGGTATCCAATCTTGTTCTAGTGAGAAATAAAAATGGTGAGATCAGACTTTATGTTGATTTCATAGACCTTAATAGAGCCTCTCTGAAAGATCGTTACCCATTACCTTCCATGGAACAAATCCTCAAAGTTGTTTTAGGTTTTGAGAGAATTTCTTTATTAGATGGCTTCTTGGGATATAATCATATTTTAGTTAAGGAAGAGGAACAATTTAAAACAATATTTACAACTAAATGGGGCACCATGGCTTATGAGAAAATGTCATTTAGTTTATCTAATGTTGGTGCTAATTTTTAGAAAGCTATGGACATGGATTTCAAAGGTTTGATGTATAAAATTGTGTTGGTTTATTTTGATGACATAACTATTTTTGCAAAAAAATCAAATGAACTCTTGGCCCACTTGAAAGAGATCTTTGAAAAGTGTAGAGAGTTTTGTATATCTCTCAACCCAAAGAAGTGTGTGTTTTTTGTCTATGAAGGTAAGTTGTTGGGATATATTGTATCAAAAAATGGCGCCACCATTGATCCAGAGAGAGTAAGCGCCATCATTTCTCTTCCTTTACCAGCACACAAGAAGGGGATACAAAGTTTCTTGGGTAGAATCAACTTTGTTAGAAGGTTTATTCTAAATGTTGTTGAGTTATTAATACCTCTCACTTCAATGTTAAGAAAAAATGTTTCTTTTAGTTGGACCAAGGGTGGAAAAGGGAGTTTTGAGCTTATTAAGGAAGCACTTGTAGCTACTCCTACTTTGTTAAACCCATATTTTTCAAAGGATTTTATATTGTGTGCATATGAAAACATTGATAGTATAGCAGTTGTTTTGGTTCAGGAGAATGATCATGGTTTAGAGCAGCCTTTAGCCTTTTTCAGTCAAAGTCTCAAAGATTATGAGCTTACTTAAGTATTCTTTTGTTGAGAAGCATGTACTTGTTATCAGAAGTTTGAAAAAATTTAGACACATGCTTTCTAACAATAAGATTAAGTTGATGGTTGCTCACCCTTCAATTAAAGAATATTTACTGAGTAAGGACTTGAACAGTAAAAGAGTTGGTTGGGTGACTAAAGTGATGGAATATGACATTGAGATCAAAGTTAACAAGCTAATTAAAGGCAAGGGTCTGTGTGAGCATCTTGTTGGTAATAGCAAAAACAATACAAATAAGGAAGAGAACGTTGTCCTAGCTCTTCAAGATCAAGAACAAACAACTATACCTATTTGTTCTACAAGTTGGGTACAAGAAATGACTTGTTTCTTGTTAACTTGTGATTGTCCTTATGGTTTGGATAGATAAAAAAAGGTACTATAGGCTGCAATCTATACCTTATGTCTTCTTAAATGGTTTTCTTTTTAGAAAGGATTTCCATGGTGTTTTGTTAAGATGCATAGAGGCTGATCAAGTTGATAAATTTTTACATGAGTTTCATGAAGGATCAATTGGAGGACATTTCTCACCAAGATCTATAGCTCTTAAGATAATTAAAGGAGGCTACTATTGGCCTAGTTTTTTCAAGGATGCACACTTATGGGTGAGGAAATGCAAGGAATGTGCAATATTTGAAGGAAAAGAGAAGTTGCTAGCCAATTCAAGTAGAACAACCCTTCATGAAGTAGGGTTTATACTTCATTGGAGTCATGAATCCACCTTCAAGTTTCGGCCACAAGTGGGTGTTCACAACCACTAATTACTTCACAAAATGGATTGAGGTTGTGGCACTTAAGGAGGCTAATGGGACAATTGTTCTAAACTTTTATGAGGAACTGATAACAAGGTTTGGAGTTCCTGAATCATTAGTTTTAGATAATGCACTTTCTTTTATAGGATCTAGGATATCTGATTGGGTTGTTAGAAATGGTGCTTATCTAAATTCTTATTCTAACTACTATCCTCAAGGAAATGGACAAGTTGAGTCCACAAATAAGAACCTGTTGAGGATCATTAAAAGAACTATGGAAGGAAATCAAAGAGCTTAGCATAACAAGTTGAAATCAGCCTTGTGGGTTGATAGAATTACTCCAAAGAGGTCAACATGACTATCACCATACATTCTTGTGTATGAAAAAGAGGAAAGGCTGCCTATATCCCTTGAGCTTCTAGCCCTTGATCTACTTAATCAAATTGACATGATTGAAGAGGAACCTATGACAACAAGATTGGATTAGCTAGTTGAGCTAGAGGAGACTAGGGGTGAAGCAATGAGGAAGATAGAGCAACACCAAGCTCAAATGAAAAGGTCATTTGATAAGAATTCATCCCCAAAAGTATTCCAAGAAGGTGATATAACTATGATGAAGTGAGATGAACTTAAAAGAAAACTTGGAAAGCATTCCAAGTTTGATGCATTTTGGAGTGGGCCTTACATTATTTTTTAGTGTAAACAGTGTAATTCCTTCCAACTATCTAAGTTGGATGGTGATGTGGAGCCAATCCCAATTAATGGGATTCACCTCAAGCATTGCTTCTAAGGTATGATTTGAATCTATACATATTAGAACATGTTGTAGGTGTGAAAATAAGTGTTGTTGCACATAGTTTAAATGCATTTTTATTTCCCTAAGTGTTGTTTTGCATAGTTGGTTAGTTTTCTCTAAGTTTAGTGGTGGGGGTTTGGAAAGTACTTTAATGTCACTCATTATGATTCAATCAAATAGATATTCATCATTCATAACACAAAATTGAAGGTTTAATGTGACAAATAATATATCAGTTTGACAGAACCATAATGAGTTATAGCAGTGTTTTGATGAGTTACGGCAATGTGAAAGGACTATTTACTGAGTTTTGTCAAGATCTATTTGACTATGTTCCTAATGGATAAGCCTATGCAACTGGTCATGATGTTTAGAAGGAAAACATATAGCAATTTTCGTAAAAAATGTTATCTATTTTTACTCCTAGCTCAAATAGGTAAAGGTGATTATGTTTTTTACAAAGTGAAAACAAAAGGTACATTCATTCCCTGCTATGTCATATTCATATGCACAAAGGAAAATATTTGAAGACTACATCATCACATTATACATATGCATACAACAGAGAAGAGAAAGAATCATTTTCTTTAAAAAAAATAGTCTTTATTGATACTATGAAGGCATGGTGTTCCACACAAGCCATGGAACTGACTATTAGAATGCATATAATGGAAAAATCTATACATTTATAGATAATAATGAAAAATGCATATGTAGAGAAAGGGGACCTGTCATTTCCAGAATGATGAATCCCAGTTGTTGGATTTGGCTTTGCATCTCATGTTGCCTCTCTTGCTTGTCCCATCTTCAGTTGATGCTTTCCTTGCTGCTCCCAGTTTTATTACATGTGAGAGAGAATAGTGTTGTTAGAGCAATGAAGGATCAATAGTCAATACATGTGCAGTTATCCATAAACATATAATTTGATCCTCGTGAGCACTTAAATAGCTAGCATACCACAAATGTCCAGGAAAACAAAAAAGTTATCAAACACATCTATCATATGCTCTATTTTATCTAACATGTTCGCTTCTTGTGTAAATATAGTTCAAATCTTTGTTACTATTTTTTTTCATCTATTTACAGCATGTGGGTGAAATTGTGGCTCCCACAAGGGTTGAGCCTAGCATGCTACCCTCTATTTCATTAGGGAGGGATAGTCAAATTTCATATCACCAATGGATCCTTGAAGACAATTTTCATTTGTCATGGTGATACTGATAAGAATGAATACCATTATTAATGTGAGTTTTCTCACATTGACAATGACACTCCTTATCAATAGTAGCCTAACACAAAGCTTTCCAACAAAGACTCTATGATGATTGTAGTTTTAAACTCATATACGCAGTTTTCTTAATACAATAGGAGCCATCAAGTGCTATTAAAAGCTACCATGAGCTACAAGATATCATGATATAGAGTGAATTCAAGTGAAGAGAAGAAAAGAGGTATTCTTGTTTATGCTTTTCTTGTGTTCAATATCTCACAAAAAGTGTCATCATAAACATAATGTCTTATAAGAAGTGTCTACACACAAGTGGAGTACAAAAGAAGCACATGATCATGAAGTGATAGTGAACAGGTATACATGGAAAAGTTCACATATTTCAGAATTATCTATGCATGAAGAGTGCAAAAACTTGAGTCTATGCCAGTTGCATGAAGTTATCTTGTGGAAGTGATGGAAAAACAATGGTGCATTCAAATAACACAAATAGTATGCTATGACAATTATAGAGCAGCATTAAGAGAAACACAAAATCTAGTGAACGGGAAGGATTTAATGCCAAGACAAAAATACAAGAATAGTGGATAATTTTCATAAACATAATAAAAAAAAGAAGCCCCAAGAATCTTAATCATTATAGAATTGAATATGTGGGGGAGTTATGGAGATTGAAAGCTTACACATCAATCATCACTCATGATAGAGTGAAGTTCATTCATAACCTTGAAATAGTGCTCCATGATAGTGATTCAGAGCATTAACTCATCAACAGTGACATAAAGAAAAGTAAGCCACAATGTCATGGAGTTAATACATGGTAAGAGATAATTTTTTGTTTTCATTCATGAAATGCAAAAAAAAATAGTGAGCAAGTAACATTGTGTTATGCTTTGTGAATATAATTTACAATGCTTGAGAGTTTACCGACAATGGAAATGTGAAGTGGAAAAGGACGAGTAGGGTTTTGAGTAGTGGACTTCATTTCTTAGGAAAAGAAAATTTTCAGTGTTGGGGTTTTGAATCAAGGCCGAGCCATGGCCATTTTTAGAAAAGAAAAGAATAAATACAAAGCTAGAGGTTGTAATGGCCTTTATCATTTACAGAGTGGCCGATTTTCTAAGAAAATGGAGGAACTTCAGATTACATCCAACAATACAATGAACAAACCCATTTGGTGTCTTTATGGTCGCGGCCTAAAGAAGAGTTATTCCATACAAATGTCAAACCCACTTGGGGATTCACAATAAAATCACAAATATAGAAGGAGAACTGAAGTTTGATCCTTTTGACATGAGAAAACTTTCAAGAAACAAGTAATATTACAAGGTTTGAAAAGCTTACCTTCGATTATGGTTGTGTGAAGATATGGGTTGAGCCACAAGATTTCAATAGTTTCTTTTCAAATTTCTATCAATGAGTCTCAAATGGTGACCAAAGAGATGAAACAATCAATAGAGGGAAAATGAACAAGAAATGAGTGAGAAAAACAATGTATAGTTGTGGCCTAGGAGGCTGAGATACTTTAAAAAAAATGGAAGCAAACATTTAGATTTTGCTTTGAAACACTTACCCCGCACATTTTCCTCAGGTTTCCATAGAAATCACTCAGAAACAATAGAAGAATTCTTCAGATTCGAGCTCACAAATTCAAAACCTAATTCTCCATGGTGGTGCTCCACAATAGAAATTTTCTTTCCAAAAATATAATGATGCAAAGTGAGGCTAACTTTTTCTTTAGTGTTTCATGATGCCCTAGCTTGGCCAAATGAAAGTGATTTTTCCACTTTTATTTTAACATTTTTTATTATGTTGTGTATTTAGTGCTAAGTGTTGGAGGCACATTTATTCCTTTTTTCCTATATTTCAAACAAAGTCAAACACCCTTTTATTTTTGCACAAGTTTGAAAGTGAATTTCTAATGTAAGAATATTGTTAAAGTGATATTTTATAAATCACTTTAATTTTATTTATGATGCAAGATAAAGATGCTACATTGGTTTTCAACTTGATATAGTCAAACGTGGGGTTAATTAAAGCTTTGAAGCCTTTGCATGCATCTAAGGGGTAGTTGAAGAGATTGACAAACATGTGGAGGAAAAATAGGAGATTTGATGACTTCATCAGTAGTTACACATCATTTTGAGGACCAAAATGGGTTATGAATGAATCAAGGGGACTTTTGAGACAATTAACTCCATGTTTCTTGCAGTTTCAACCCTATTTTTGGGGGATTTTCAGTTATGCACGACCCTTGTTGATAATTTCAAATTCAGAACTCCTTATGTCTATTTTTGAGGAGTTTTGTTTTAGTCAAGTGTCTAATTTGAAGGAGAGGTGTTAGACAACTCATCAAACTAGTTGGAGCCAAAATTCAAAATTTGAATTCTTGGAGCCTTTTGTATAAATCTTCTTCTTCTCTAGTTTTTTCAGGAGTTCTGAGTTTGGTCACTGTAGTAGCAGGATATTCATACTTTGTAACTCATTTTCTTATGAGATTTATTGTCATTTTGTAAAGCATTTTACCTTGGAATGCAAGAAGATCCCGATTTTCAATCAAAGAAGCTTGTTTCCTAAAATATTTTTTGGTTTCAATATTGTTAGTGAATGATATGATAAAAATACTGTGTTTTCCTTTACTTTTATAAAAAATCCTTCAATATTGAATGCAAAGAGTGGCATGTTATAGTGCAAGTCTATGATTGTGTTTATTGTTTTGTTGTGTCAAAATTGTGAAAAAATCATTATTTTTCTGTTTTACAAACATCAAAAAGCTAAGACCTTTCAGAAGAATCACTCTTGCAGGCATGTCTAGTTGAGTTGTGAGATAGTATAGCTTCATTAGTTGGGTGATTTTGTTAGTTTCAGTAGCATTCTCAAGATTTATTTTTGGTGTATCACTTATTAGTGATAGGTTTAAGATTAAAAGCACATCCTTCTTACCCTTTTCTTTGTCAAGTGTTAGTATTTTAAAGTTATCTAAAGGGGAGCCAACCCATAATATGGAGGTCTAATCTCACCATAGGATACCCACAACCTAAGAGTAGTCCCATGTCGCACAAGCTGAGCTTTTAGCTTGGCATTGGGTGCAAATCCCTGTGACAACAAGACCTAAGGAAAAAGGAAAGAAAAGTGAGAAACATGACAAATTAAAGACCAGGGGGAGATCTAAATCTCCTAGAAAGTCCAAAGTTATTTTTTGGAACTATGGTAAACCTAGACATGTTCGTAAGGAATGCAAAGAAGAAAATAAAAAGAAAAAGAAGTTTGATTATGATTTTGAGTTTGAGAAGGAAAATGGTGATGCATTCATTGTAGCTTTGGAAACTCATGTAGGTAATGATGCATGGCTAATTAACTCAGGTGCATCTTTTCATATGACCTTTAATATAGATTGGTTTTCTGAATATGAAGAATTTGATGGAGGTAAGGTGTACTTGGGTGATGATTCTCATTTAGAAATTGTTGGTCATGGTAAAGTTAAAATAAGGCTACTTGATGTAGAATTAAAAAGATTAATGGTGTGTAGCATATCCTTGGATTAGCACAAAATTTGTTATTTGTGAGAAAACTAATAGATGCAGGTGTGCAAGTAGTATTTTCTAATGCAGGATGGAAGATGGTTAGAAGTGCTATAGTGATTGATAGAGGTGTCAGATATGGCATATTGTAGAAGTTGGATGTATGCACTATTGAGTGCAATAGTGCTTTTGTGAAAATCAAGTATGAGGAAGACATGAGGGTTTCACCTTCAGCAGATGGTCATGGATTTTGGGTACCCAAGGGTGCTCTTTCTTCTGAATCAAAGTTACCTGTAGAGAAAACTATGTTATGGCACAAGAGACTTGGCCACATTGAAGAAAAGGGTCTAAGGACCTTAGAAATTAAAACCTCGTTGAAGGTTTCTCTGATTGTAATCTTGAATTTGATTTCTATGAGCATTGCATTTACAAAAATTAAAATCATGTCTAGTTTTACTTGAGTTCTCATAAATCTTGTGGTGTATTGGATCTTATTCATTCTATTCTGTTTGGTCCTATAGATGTTTCTTTTATTGGTAAATACACAAGTATTATGTTTCATTTATGGGTATGTGCAGGATCATCATGAAAATAATAGGCCATTAAGTGGCAAAAAAATTAGAAAAATCAGAGTTAGGCAACTTGACATAAAAATTTGAATAAGTTATCTATATTATTTCAAAAATATGTAAGAATAGAATCTGTAGCAATTTGAATGTAGTTTCTAAACTACTAGGTTTGTTAAAAAAAAAATCTATTTGGTGAAAATTTGAAATTTCAATGCAGTAGTACTTAAATTTCAGGAAAAAAATAAGTAGGTGTTTGTCTAACCACCCTAACCACAATAAAATGATAACATTTTGTTATAATATTTTAGATATAAGTAGAGGAATCATCTCTCAATGTGATGCATATTTTTTTGTAATTTGTTTCCAAGTAAATAATTAATTATGAATTTTTTATTACAACATTTACAAAATATAAAAAAATCGTATGTCTGACCACCTTAACTTGGTCAAAATTTCATCAAATTCATTTTTTATTTTTTTAATCCTATAGCATACAAAGCATAGAATGTGACATATTTTGGATTAAAAAAATGTGATACCATTAGAAAGCTATAGATGTTTTTTGATTAGTCTATTAGTCAGGAATTTACTCATAATTTGAATACAAAATGAATAATAATTACTTATTAAATTCAAAGTAAATCATAATTTATATTGGTGGAAAGCTAAAAATCTCCTTTAAAAACCCTTTTCGTTTCATCAATTTTGGGTAAAAAATAAGATGTCAACCACATACCCATCATATTGCCACTTTTTGGCCCATCATGATCTTGATCATACCCTTATTGATGATTATAGTAGGACATGGGTATATTTTATAAAGAGTAAATCTGAATTTTTTAGTTGATTTAAAGAATTTAAAGCAATGGTTGAGTTGCAGACTAGAAAGAAAATAAAATGTTTGAGAACTGATAATAGCGGTGAATTTTTCTCTAATGATTTTGATAGATTCTATAAAGATTGTGGTATTCATAGTTAGAAGAAAAATTTATATTCTCCAGAAAAAAATGGAGTTGCAGAAAGAATGAATAAGACACTGATGGAGAAGGCTAGGAGTATGTTGAGTGGTGCTAGTCTTGAATGAAGGTTTTGGACTGAAGCTATTGTCACTATTTGTTATCTGATTAATAGGTCTCCTACATCCACTCTTATTGATAAGATGCATATAGAGGCATGGCCAGGTCGGAATCCTTCATTAATACATCTTAGAGTTTTTGGTTGTGAGGCATATCCACATGTGCCAAAGGAGAAGTGAACAAAGTTGGAAAACAAGGTTGTGAAATGTATCTTCATTGGATACAGTTATGGTGTGAAAGGATACAAGCTTGGGATCTTGTTGCACAAAAGGTAATGCATAGTAGAAGTGTTAGTTTTAGAGAAACTAAGCCTTCTTCTGCTACATTACAGTCAAATCAAAGAAAATATGAAGAAGTGATTCGATTTCCTTCTACACTTGAGAAAGTTGAATCAAGGCCCAAAGATAGACAAGAAGTTGAGGAGATCTCATCTAGCTTTGGATCTTCAAAAGAGGAGGAAGAACCTCCAACTTAGCTTGTTCATAGGTCTACAAGACATAGACAACCACCTAAAAGGTATTCACCTAATGATTGGACATGTATTTTTTCTTAGAATACTAACATGGATGAACCCAGATCTATATAAGCGGCACTAAGTGAATGATGCAGAATCATAGAAGATTGCTATGGATGAAGAAATTATATCTTTGAAAAAGAATGATACATGGGATCTTATACCATTTCCTGAAGGACGAAAACCTATTGGTTGCAAATGGGTGTTCAAGAAAAAGATTGGTCTAGATGGAGGTATTGAGAAGTACAAAGCAAGGTTGGTTGCAAAAGGCTACTCTCAAGTTGAGGGTGTTGATTATGGTGATATATTTTCTCCTATTACAAAAATGACCTCCATTAGATTTTTTCTTACTATTACTACTACTTATGATTTAGAGGTTGAGAAAATGGATGTGAAAAATTATATCCTTTATGGTGATTCAAAGGAGGATATTTATATGACAGAGCTAGAGCACTACATGGTGAAAGTTAAAAGTAAGTTTGAAAATTGAAGAAATCTTTGTATGGCTTAAAATAGATTCCTAGGATGTGGTACCAAAAATTTGATACATATGTGTTGATTTTGGGATTTGAGCGTTCTAAATCATATAATTGTGTTTTCTATAAAACTAATGGTGATCATTTCCTATTTCTTGTATTCTATGTTGATGATATGTTATTTACTGGCAAAGGGTAGGGTATAATTTCAAGACTAAAATCTCAACTTGCTACTAAATTTGAAATAAAAGATCTTGGTGCAACTAAACATATTCTTGGATGGAAATTAAAAGAGATAGAGTGAACATAAAGCTATGGCTTGGCTAAAGTATGCCGACTCTATTTTATAGAGGTTTGATATGCAGGAGTCTAGACCATTGTGTGTTCTTGTTTCAGTTGGAACAAAGTTATCTATTTTAGATTATCCAACATCTCCATTAGAGATGGAAGACATGAGAAAAACTTTCTTTACTAGAGTGCAGTTGGAATTTTTATGTATGCTATAGTTTTTACTAGACCAAACATTGTCCAAGTAGTGGGATTTCTTTCCAAATATATGTCTAATCCTGGTAGAGTTCATTGGGATTCAGTTAAGAGATTCTTCAGATATTTGTGTGATACCTTAGATTATTCCTTGTGTTATCATAGTAATATGATTGAAGATGAGATTTCCCTTGATAGTCATGGTTATGTGGATTTAGACTGGGTAGGTGATATTAATAGCAAAAAATCCACCTGTGCTTATGTGTTACTTTATTTGGTGGTGCAATTAGTTGGATGAGTAAGTGACAAGTTGTGGTTGCTTTGTCCACTAGTGAAGTAGATTATATGGTACCTACTCATGATTGTAAAGAATCCATTTGGCTTAAGAGACTGTGTTCAAATATTAGAATAAAACAAGGTGCAATGATAATTTATTGGGATAGTTAGAGTGTGATATGTCTAGCCAAGAACCCAAAATTTCACGCCAAGACCAAGCACATTGATATATAATATCATTTTGTTAGAGATATGGTCAAAGATGGTAGGGTGAAGTTGGTTAAGGTAGAGCATTTGATGAATGGTGATGATTCTTTAACTAAACCTATGAGCACAAAAAAATTAAGATGGTGTTCAAAGACTATGGGCCTTTTGGCCCCTAGCAATTAAAGAGACGATGTTAACACCCTCACGTTTCTCTTGCAAGGTGTTCGACAAGTGGAATATTTTTTGGGAAAATGTGTCTTAACCTTGCAATTATATACAGTTTATTGTTCATAGGATGTATATATTTATATATATATTTCAGAGTTACACTAATAGGTGTATACAATGGCAACAAAGAGAAAAATGTGAGTTTGTTAACTTTTTCAAGAAACTCTTAAAATGGCTGACATACATTAAATAATGATATATTGCAAATCTAGACTGTTCATTATTAGGTTTTAGATCTAATGGCACTGGATATTTTGTTGGCATATCTTGCCCTAGAATGTAACCCAATTTTATGAGAGTTTTGTACTACAACTATAGAGATTGTCATGATTTCTAAGAGTCTAATAGCGGTCGTGTTGTCTCTAGATCTTTGAGTGGTGATACTCCTGTTAGAAGCTTTCTCTACAAGTATATTTTAATCTTTGTGATTTTTGATTAATATATTGGGTAGTTTTTGGAGTGTCATATTTTTCTCCCAAAAGGGATTTCCCCATGAAAATCATTGTGTTTTGGTATGCATGATATTTATATTATTTTTGTTTAAGTTTTTGCAACTGCTAAAGTTCTATAAAGTTCTACATTATTCTCCTCTCAAGATTAGTGTAAGAAGTTGTTCCACTACATTAGTTTCCTTACAGGAACCATCTTTCATAGCTCTTCAATTCTATGTATGCAATTTTTCCAAATTTATCTCTAGGTACAATTTATTTAGGTTTTTGTGTTTTCACACTCATGAATTACTTGGACATTTTAGCTCCTAGAAACCTTTTATTTACATGAATGACTCGTTTTTGGTTGTTCTTTATGTTTTTATAGTATTTTATCCTATTTAGGCATTGTAGATATATTTTTCATGCATGTTTGAGCTTTTGTGGATGCTGATGAGCCTAAAATATGCTCATAATGTGATGTTATGATAAACCTTTAAATGACTTCATTTTTGCTATTTCATGGCTGTTTAAACTTTGTTGAAACCTTTTATGGGGATATCCTATAGCAAGACACTTTTATATTCCTACAGCCTATTGTGTTGACTTGATTGCATTTATTGTCCTGTTGATTCCCGAAAATGGCTGGTATATCGTATACAGTTTTTGAATGGTGAAGTAGATTTGAAATGTGTGATTAATGAATAGATATCGTGTATGTACCATATGCCTTTTCTTGCGCGTCTGTTACCTTTTGTTTCATAGGTTGTTGAAGAATGATCGAGTCAAGCGTAGCCGATCTCGGCCTTGTAGTAAAGCCCATTTCCTGCACGACTTTGAGGAAGCTCCGTCAAAGACTCTTTGACCGAAACCGATTTGGAAAGATTTTTTAATGGAAAGTCAATCTGGAGAGAGTGGAGCGCTAGATTCTCTCTGAATCGGGTTGAATACATAAATCCATTTATGAAGTTTGTTCCTTGTTTCAGGGATATACTTTACTTCCACGTCTTTCTTTGATGAGGTTAGTTAGTTAGTTGTTCTTTTAATTTAAAAATAAGATACTCCTCCTGCACGAGGTAGTGGTAGAAGATGAATAGAATGAGTAATAGATGATTTTTTAGGTAAGATAGAAACATAGTAGCAGAGATCATGTAAGAATCAGTATGATAATGAAAGACATAATCTGTTTGACCAGAAGCGGAGTTTGTTGTTAGTTTTCACACCAACAAGACAATGTATTTCGTTCGTTTTCATGAATAAAGATCGATGAAGTTCTGAGTTCAGCATCTATGTAATCAGTAGATGCTTGCTAAGGGGGCCCACTTAGTAAGTATCTGTAGTTAATTAGTTAGATGTTTTTTTTCTACTGATATCCAGTTAGCTTTCATCTTTTAAAGTTTTTATGCAAACTCAGTCTTACACTGCTCCTGCAGCATAGAGAGTCCATCCCTGTGACTGTTCCTGCAGCATAAGGCCAGTTCATGGTTTGTGCTTCAGTCGTAGCTGTTACAGTTTATGTTTTAATCAAGCATAGTTGAGTTAAAGAATTCTGCATTACCATTCTGTAGCTTAGATAGAATTTCTTTCCAGTATGTATTTTGCTAAGATTTGACCAAAACAAATTCCTAGTGCATATATTTTGCGCACATTTAAAGTCTACGTCCCCTGGTTTGACAAGTAAATGAACGTCCACAGAAAGATATTAGTCACCTGTCGGAATGTCCAATTCCCAGGAAAGTTTCACTGTGATATTCATATCCTTTTGTGAGTGCGAGCCATTTTTGGCGCCGTTGCCGGGATGGTGTCTAACTAGGAGTCTGACAAAGTCATTTTCAGCATTAGTTTAGTCTGTTAGTCAAAAAATTTCAAAATCTTTTCAAGCCGTTACTCACCATATTGCATGCATAGAAGAAGAAGAGACGCACTGGGAAGGTTCCTCCCTGAAAATCTATTTATTGAACTACCATTTGACCTAGCTGATAACGAACCTAAGGAAAATCCATTCGCTCTGTTATTCCAGCAACCAACATGGCAAATAATCCACCTAATAATCCACTTCTCCTGATTTGAGTTTCCCATTGTTCCCCAACAAGATACTTACAATCTTAAAACATCCCCTTCCCAGCTTCCAAAGTTTTATGGCTTGGTCACGGAAGATCTAGAAACCTTTCTGTTTGAATTTGATGTCCTCTGTCGCAGTTATGACTACAACACCGATGCTCATAAACTGAAGCTATTTCCTTCCACTTTGAAGGAGGGAGCTCTCAGATGGTTCATGAGTCTGGGAAGAGCCGTTGTAAATAGTTGGGCAGCCATGCAGACGAAATTCCTTGAAAAATATAAGGAATATTGTAAGAGTGTCAGCAAAGGTGATGACATATTCCGAATTCAGCAGAAGGAGGATGAAAGTCTGGAAGATTATATTTCAAGGTTTTTGTTTTCATTAAAAAGGAACTCAAACCATACTCTTAACGAGGACTCTCAGAAACTACTCTTTCTAAGGGGAATCAGTGATGCCTGTATTGACGCCCTAGACCTAATGGGAGGAGGTGATATAACTCAACTGCCTTGGGATGATATACAGAAGATATGCCTTAACTACTCTCGAGCAATAGTTAAGAAAGGTCGAGGTCATCATGCTTTAGTGGGGAAGTCTTCTTCTGGTGGAGTTTCCCGAATGGAGATCACAAATCTGCTATCTGATTTCAAGCAAGACATCATTAATAATATGGCTACACAATTGGACACTATGCAAGCTCTGCCATGCGTAAGCTGAGGTGCTTTGGTCGAAGTTTTGTCCCTACAGAGACAAAAGAAGCATGATTGCAGATGTAAGATGGTGGCTAATCTGGAAGCCAGACAACTGCCTACTGATTTCAAACCAGTGGAAGGTGATGATGATCAAGTGTTCTTTGTTGCACAAAGGAGACCATGGGCCAAAAGGTAAGGTATGCCTTAAGACCCTTTAACTTTTGGTAATCCTTATTCTGGCTATAATAACCAATGGCAACAAGCATATGGACCACCACCACCATGGAATCTGCCTCAACCAAGTTGGTCTAATTATCAAACCCCACAGTGGCAATCTCCTCAAGGAGGTTGGCAGCAGCCACAAGGTCAATGGACCCCACCTTCAGGAAATTGGCAACAAAATCCTCAATGGAGAGGTCCTCAACAATGGCAAAACCAGTCTCCTGGCTTCTTGCAGCCTCCACAGCCACAACAACAGGCCCTTATGCCGCCTCCTGTAGCAACTACCACAAATCCTGAACCTCCAAAGTAAACGCCTATGCCAGCCTAGCTATGCCAGCCTAGCCATTGCCTAATCCCAATAATAAGCAACAGCAGCAGCCTCAACAGCCTGTGTATATTTCTGAAGCCAACCAATATCAAACTTATGCCTTAAATGTTAATGACATCCATCTGAGGTTTGGAACTACTTTACTTGCTCCCAAACCACCTCTGATTATAGAAATATCTGATTCACCCTTTGAAGAATCTAATGCACCTGCTGTTTCCACTGAGCACATCCCTATACCCGATACAGTTTCTATGGAACCTGTTCTGCAGAGACAAGATAAACCACCTTTTCCTCAGAGGTTACAAAGTACTGAATCTAAACTCATGGAAGAACCCACTTTTGATATTCTAGATTAGCTCAAAAATGTGCAAATTCAAATCCTTTTGTTTCAGGCTATTAAAGATGTTCCTATTTTTGGAAAAGCTATTAAAGAAGCCTGTTTGAAGAAGCCTGGACGAAAGAAAAAGGATCCTCAAACAATTCATGTCTTAGGGAAATTGGCTGATATAATGTTGGGAAATGTAGTCATTCCAAAGAATATTAACCCTGGAAGCCCTGTAGTACAGATACATATAAATGGCCAAGTTGTAAAAAATGTTTTGATTGATTTAGGAGTTGCCATTAATGTAATGACAAAGCATACTATGGACTCCTTGAATATTTCAAACATTAGGTCTACACCCACAGTTCTACAGCTTGCAGACAGCTCCACAGTCAAACCTAATGGGATGATAGAAGATATAATTGTCACTCTTGAATCTTGGGAGTATCCTGCTGATTTTACAATATTATCGTAAGCAAGGAAACTTTAGGAGGGTATTCAGTTATCCTTGGTAGGCCATGGTTAGCAACCGCCGATGCTTTTATAGATGTCACTCGAGAGGACTATTTCTCGATGGGCACCCACAAAGAAATTGGCTTTGTAGAACCACTGCTAAACCCTCACCAGATTTGTCCTTAACCTCGCTTGGGCCGACATGTGGGAGAAGAACTAAAGAAGCCAATTTTTGGCTCAATTCTCAGATGATGCTTCAAAATGATCCATTCTCTCAACTTCAAAGTGAAGATGCTTTGCTTTTTCAAATTCTGCAATTCAATCTTGATGCAGATAGTTTATCTGATCCAAGTGACAGTCAACATCAATGTTTCCTGCAGCAGCTAGATTCTGAGAGTTCATTGCCTAAACTTCCGACAATTTTTCATAACTTGCTTCCATGAGAGGTACAAACATTACCTGTTGATTCTATGAGTAATCTCATTAAGCAGATAGAATTGTCTCCAGATCATTGTTTGAATGTTAATAGTAAGTTGTCTCAGTCTCAAGAGGATGACTTATTAAAAATGCTACAAGAACAGCATAAATCTTTTGCATGGGAATATGGGGACATGCAGGGAATAGATCCTCGAGTCTGTACTCATAGGATATATATCAAAGAAGATTGTTCACCAGTTAGACAACCTCAGAGAAGAGTAAATCCAGCACTTAGAGAAATAGTGAAAAATGAACTTCAAAAGTTGCTTGATGCTGGTTTTATTTACCCAATTTTTGACAGCCAATGGGTTTCTCCATTAGTCATTATCCCCAAGAAAGGAGGAAAATGGAGAGGGTGTAGATTACGTAGAGTTGAACAATGCCACTATGAAAGATCATCATTTCCATTACCTTTTGTAGACCAAGTACTAGATTCACTGTCTGGTAAAAGATGTTTTTCCTTCTTAGATGGTTATAGCGGGTATAATCAGATAAAAATTGCCCCTAAAGATCAAGACAAGACCACTTTTACCTGTCCATGGGGAACATTTGCTTATTTGGTCTTGACTTTTGGCTTATGCAATGCACTAGCAACATTTCAGAGAGCAGGAATTAGTATATTTGCTGATATATCTCATGAATGTATGGAGATTTATATGGATGATTTCACTACATATGGAGTCACATTTGAAGAGGCACTGGTGAATTTAGAAAAAGTATTAAAAAGGTGTAGAGAGCAAAATTTGTCTCTAAACAGTGAAAAGTGCTTTCTAATGATGGAAGAAGGTATTGTTCTAGGTCATCATATTTCAAAGAATGGAATTCAGGTTGACCCTGCTAAAATTGAAGTTATTCATAATTTACAAACTCCTGCAAAACAAAAAGATGTTAGAAGTTTTCTTGGTCATGCAGGGTATTATAGAAGGTTTATAAAAGACTTTAGTAAAATTGTCAGTCCACTTTATGCTTTGTTAACAAAGGATTCCCAATTTGAGTGGACGAGGCAGAAAAATCCTTCCGCAGCTAAAGGACTTGCTTACCAAAGCCCCTATTCTTCAAGGTCCAAAATGGAACCTGCTTTTTCACATACATGCTGATGCGTCTGATTTTGGTATAGGAGCAGTTTTAAGTCAAAAAGAAAATTCAATTGAGCATGCTATCTACTTTATCAGTAAAAACCTTCAAGGTCCTGAGCTCAACTATACTGTTACAGAAAAGGAATTGCTTGCAGTAGTATATGCTTTGAATAAATTCAGGCATTATGTCACAGGTTATCAGATATTTGTCTACACCGACCATGCAGCAATCAAGTATCTGATGAACAAACCTACCATTTCTGGTAGATTGGCATGATGGCTCCTATTGTTACAAGAATTTGATATCACAATCATTGACAAACCAGGAAGAGCTAATGTTGTAGCTGAATTTTTATCAAGACTTCAATCAGCTGCATCTGAGGAACAAGAGGTCATTGATGATAGATTTCCAGATGAACACTTGTTTTCCATTGCTGCACATACACCCTGGTATGCAGATATTGCTAATTATCTGGCAGCAAATAGAATACCAGCTCATTTTTCCCCAAAAGAAAAGAAATTGTTGACAAAGAAAAGTTTTAACTTTACCTGGATTGCCAATTGTCTATTCTATACTGGCCCTGATCAAGTAATGCGAAGATGTGTAAGAGAAGATGAGACTTATGATATATTGCATGCCTGCCATGATGAACCATGTGGAGGGCATTTTGCAGCAAAAAGAACAGCAATGAAATTCCTTACAACAGGGTATTACTAGCAAACATTACACAAGGATGCTGCGGCCTATACAAGGAAGTGTGACAGATGCCAGCGTATGGGAAGACCAACTAAGTCAAATGAAATGCCACTATATTCGTAGGTAATAGTCACCCCTTTTGATAAATGGGGGATGGATTTTGTGGGGCCAATTGATCCACCATTAAATGGACCGTCATATATTCTAGTTTGCACGGATTATGTCACAAAATGGGTCGAGGTAAAAGCTATGACTAATGCCCGAGATAACAAAGTTGTTGAATTTTTGTATGAACAAATTTTCACCAGATTTGGAGTCCCCAGAGAGCTTGTAACTAATCAAGGAGCTCAATTTACGTCAAATCTGATCACTGCACTTATGAATGACTATAAGATCAAACACAGGAAGTCCAGCCCCTATCATCCTCAAGCCAATGGTCAGGCAGAGGTAACAAACAGAGAAATTGAAGCGATCCTCACAAAGACAGTGCATATTCATAAGAAAGACTGGAGTAATAGACTTCCTGAAGCAGTTTGGGCTTACAGAACTACATGGAAAACAACTGGGTTTACACCTTTTGAGTTGCTCTATGGGAAAACAGCTATGTTATCCATTGAATTTGAACATAAAACTTTGAGGACAGCTCTTGAACTCAACATGGACTTATCCGAAGCACAGAAGGACCGTCTCCTGCAGCTAAATGCTTTGGACGAAATGAGAAAAGCCGCCCTGCAGCATACAGAAGTAATCCAACAGCAGAGAAAGAGATGGCATGATCAGCACATCAAAACCAAAAAAATTTCTACTGAAGATTGGGCTTTGTTATATGATTCCAGGTACCAAGAAAACCAGGGTAAACTCACAACATGCTGGCTTGGGCCCTATGAGGTTGAAAATGTGTTTGACAATGGAGTTGTGCAGCTGGTCACAATTGATCCAGTCCATTTCAAATTGCTCGTCAATGGCCACCGACTCCGACTGTACCATAAGCCAGTTCATTCAGGTTCCTCCCGCTACTCTTCCTGCAGCTGAAGGCTCTAGCCTTTCTCTTGCAGCGTTCCCGTAATTTTCAAAAAGCATGCCCATAATAAAGGTTTTCTTTTTAAGAAAACCCTTTTCTCCATTTTCATTTATCACCCCCACCTCACTTCTTTATCTTCCATCCATCCCATCCATCCATTTCATTCGTACATTTCATCCGCCCACGTCACCCATCCAACCGTCTGCATCAACCTTAATTAAGATATCTTTCCAACTTGTCAATTCACACAGCGCCGTCATCTTTCTTCACACGTATGTGCAATTACTAAAGGTACGCCATATCTTTTCTTATTGCATATTTGATTTATTTTATTCTATTCAATTACTACTATGCATGTACCGGTCATTATCACCCGAATCTCTACCTATTTTTTAGTACATGTGAGGACACATGTCATCTTTTAAGTAGGGGCGGGGTAATCCATCGTTTGAGGCCTATATTTTTTCCGCTGCCATAACTGCAAAATAATCTTTCTTTAATATATTTCTGGTACTTTCCAAACGTGATTGCATGACCTTATTTAATGCATCTTTTTCTTGCAAACTACGATTAAGACTGCTTGTTTAAAAAAGTTCATTTTTGGAAAAAAGAAAGAAATGTGGTGGCCTGACAGAGAAAAACCAGAGTAGAAAAGGAAATAAAAAATTTGAATCTTTAGCAAGAAATTGAGTTCAGCTAGAAAAACTATAATATGGGTGGTCAGTTGGTACGACATGAGCCTGTAGCTCATGAATTGTTGTTGCAAAACTCACAGACAGTTCAAGCATTGAGCCTCTATGGATGGTTAAATTATTTTGATGAGGAGGCTACGACAGAATTTTTGAGAACACTTTCTGAAGGGGAAGCCACCGTATGGGGTCTAACAGTTGTTGCAACCGAAGACAGAATTGCTGAGGTAACCGGTCTCCCAGCCGTTGGA
This sequence comes from Sequoia sempervirens, assembly GCA_007258455.2. NCBI lineage: Eukaryota > Viridiplantae > Streptophyta > Pinopsida > Cupressales > Cupressaceae > Sequoia > Sequoia sempervirens. The sequence continues at coordinate 22,992 of VDFB02073026.1, forward strand.
GAAAACTTTTCTTCAGATGCTACAGTTGCAAGGGCTGAATTTTTGATGCCTGTTGATGGACCTCTGGACATCTCCAAGCAAGGATGCAAGCGGGTGTCACTGCCTCTTCCATATTCAGAGTATGCCACTTATATAATGAGGTATTTAACCTGTGAAGATCGTTTTTCCTATCTACATTCGCATCATTTTAAATTATTAAGCCATATAAGGCATGGGTTGGCTGTGAATGTTCTGAATTTCTTGTTAAAGTTTTTAGAGCAAAGTGCCCATGGAACTCAACAAGGGAAAGATAACTCTGTCACTCATCATGGCCTTATTAAATTACTTATTGAGCGCTCTTTGAGAGACATTTCACCTCTCTCCTGGCAATAATTTGTTGACCAAAAGAGTTTACAACCTCCACAACCCCCTAGGGTAATTACCCCATGGCCTCAAAGAAAGAAGAAAGAAATTGCATCTACTAGTGGAACAGGGCAAGGGTCATCTACTCCTGTAGCACCTGATCCTGTAGCTGTCACAACTGAATCCTCTGCTAGGGTACAAACTAGGTCTGTCGCTAGGAGGGAGAAAGGAAAATCAAAGGCAGAAGGGTCCCCAAAATCTGACCCTCATTCTCAGAAAAGGCAATGCTCCTCTCCTGTAGCACCTTCCCCTGCAGCAGTTTCTCCTACAGCAACAGTTGTTGATATTACCAGCTCACCATCATCCTCTGGTAGGGCAGAGCCCCCTGAACAAACAAGAAAAAGAAAACGTACCGGAACACCTCATGCAGCCACATCAATACCAAGAAGGGTTTCTACAAGGAAACAATTTAGGACCTCCCCTGTTTCACCGAAACCTGAGGTAATTGTAATTTCAGAAGGGTCTGTTGAATCTGAATTTAATGTTTCTCAGAATGAATCTGAGAATGCTGCTTAGAGTTTGGTCGTTCCCAAAAAGGAACAAGTAGAGACAAAAGAAACAGGGCATAATGGGCACGAGTTTCCAAGTCTTGATGATCTGGTTAATGCTGCTATGCAATTCTCGAAGGAAGCACAGACTTCTTCACCGCAGCAACAAGAAGAATTTATCCTGCAGCAAGAACAAGAACAGGCTGAACAAATAAATGTGCCTAATGAAGTTGTATTTCATCCTGCAATGTGTAAAGCCATTGTTGTGTATAGGAGGACCCTTTTAATTGAATTTCTGGAATTTGTTAAAAATAATTGGGAAATAGTTACACTGCAAACTGTGACTTTTCGACACATTGCCCAGACTGATATGCAACAAAGTCTGTGGCAAATAGAAAAGAAGAAATTGAAAAAGAAAATTGAAAATCAGAAACAGGAAATTGCTGAATTGAAAGCAAAAATGGACGAAATGCTAAAGGTAACTGGTCAAATTATGGAATGCAGACCGCCACCCAGAGTTTATGCTCTGTGCCTCAAAGAACAGTTTTTATGGTTTCAATTGATGAGAATTTCCAGAAACCAAGACCCCATAATTCATTCTGCCAAAGAGTTTTATGAAGCATATCAAGCAGCCCCTAACTGGTTAAGGAATTCTCTGTGTGAATTCTATTTGCATGGCTTTTTAATACCACTTGAAACAGAATGGAATCCTCTTCCATACATTGGTGATATTCATTTGAGAGCATTCATGTCGTGGGCAGAAAATGAGGTGAATTATGGCAGACAGTGGGAAACGTATGAGGAAATTGAGAAAACAGAGCCTGTCCCATTACGCTCTCAAAGTTCAAACCCACATGCAATGTTGAAAGATTGGTTTGCATTGACATATGGTATTAATAATGTTTCAGCCAGAGCAAAAATATTTGACATCAGAAAGCAAGTATATGATGAATTCCAAGAACAACAATATTCATTTTGGAGATTAGCATATACCAGAACTGAGAAAAGATGGGAAAAGTTGACTGTTGGGTTAAGAAAGTCAGAACCACATGGTCCCTTAAACTTTACAGCTGCACTCAAACGAACCAGCAGATATATTCAATTGGGACTTCAAACAAGATTTGAATTGTGGCTACCACTGACATTCAGACCCCCTGTGCTAATGTGGCCCCTGTATCCTCATCAGGCTACAAATCTTAACAGTGAATTAGAAGACCATAGATATGAAAGGTGCCGGGATTTCAGAGGATTCTATTACAGGTTTGGACATCCATTCCAGAGTCATGCAGCCACTACTGACTTCAGAGAAACCACCAGGAAAGTTAATGCTGGAGGACCAGCATTGGGCTAAGTAGGGGGCAGTGATGAGCCTAAAATATGCTCATAATTTGATGTTATGATAAACCTTTAAATGACTTCATTTTTGCTATTTCATGGTTGTTTAAACTTTTTTGAAACCTTTTATGGGGATATCCTGTAGCAAGACACTTTTATATTCCTACAGCCTATTGTGTTGACTTGATTGCATTTATTGCCCTGTTGACTCCCGAAAATGGCTGGTATATCATATACAATTTTTGAATGGTGAAGTAGATTTGAAATGTGTGATTAATGAATAGATATCGTGTATGTACCATATGCCTTTTCTTGCACGTCTGTTACCTTTTGTTTCGCAGGTTGTTGAAGAATGATCGAGTCAAGCGCAGCCGATCTCGACCTTGCAGTAAAGCCCATTTCCTGCACGACTTTGAGGAAGCTCCGCCAAAGACTCTTTGACCAAAACCGATTTGGAAAGATTTTTTAATGGAAATTCAATCTGGAGAGAGTGGAGCGCTAGATTCTCTCTGAATCGGGTTGAATACATAAATCCATTTATGAAGTTTGTTCCTTGATTCAGGGATATACTTTACTTCCACGTCTTTCTTTGATGAAGTTAGTTAGTTAGTTGTTCTTTTAATTTAAAAATAAGATACTCCTCCTGCGCGAGGTAGTGGTAGAAGATGAATAGAATGAGTAATAGATGATTTTTTAGGTAAGATAGAAACAGAGTAGCAGAGATCATGTAAGAATCAGTATGATAATGAAAGACAGAATCTGTTTGACCAGAAGCGGAGTTTGTTGTTAGTTTTCACACCAACAAGACAATGTATTTCGTTCTGTTTTCATGAATAAAGATTGATGAAGTTCTGAGTTCAGCATCTGTGTAATCAGTAGATGCTTGTTAAGGGGGCCCACTTAGTAAGTATCTGTAGTTAATTAGTTAGATGTTCTTTTCTGCTGATATCCAGTTAGCTTTCATCTTTTGAAGTTTTTATGCAAACTCAGTCTTACACTGCTCCTGTAGCATAGAGAGTCCATCCCTGTGACTGTTCCTGCAGCATAAGGCCAGTTCATGGTTTGTGCTTTAGTCGTAGCTGTTACAGTTTCTGTTTTAATCAAGCATGTTGAGTTAAAGAATTCTGCATTACCATTCTGTAGCTTAGATAGAATTTCTTTCCAGTATGTATTTTTGCTAAGATTTGACCAAAACAAATTCCTAGTGCATATATTTTGCTGCGCCATTTAAAGTCTACGTCCCTTGGTTTGACAAGTAAATGAACGTCCACAGAAAGATATTAGTCACCTGTCGGAATGTCCAATTCCCAGGAAAGTTTCACTGTGATATTCATATCCTTTTGTGAGTGCGAGCCAGATGCACTGAGATAAAGTGTCAATCTGGTGTATATCTTTTAAGCATTTTGCACATTCTATTGTGCCTTTTGTATTCACACTATGATATAAATTTCCATGGGGGGTTGTTGTTTTCCTTTGTTTTTCCATCACACCTTTGCCAGGTCGGTGTCCCTTCCACAACAATAGTGAATCCCAGTGATTCTTGCCTCATGTGTGTGTGCCTTAGTTTTGTACACCCTTTTTATTTGTAGGTTGTTGAACTCTTGCATGTAGTTCTTGGTTTCACATAGTTTCAATGTTCCTGTCATGGCTCTCCCTTTTCATCATTATGTGGGGGTTTCTACTTTTGATGCTAATGCTTCCTTGGATTTTTTTTTGAGTGATCTATGTATCTAGTTCTTGTTTAGGTATGTACTTTTAGATGCAATGTACATCAACGGCTAGTTACCAGTGTTTCAGTGAGTTGGATCATTTACCATATGGAAATTCTTACATTCCTATTTTTGGAGGCAACCTTCCATTTTCATTTGATCAGATACTATTGGGGTACTTTTATTATTGACTTGTATTTTTCATTCATATTGAGTAGTGTCATTTTTGTTCACTCATATAGATTTATGTACCATTTGTATCTTCAACTTCTAGATGTTTTCCTTTGTTTTCCATCTGATTCAAGTGGTGTCATTGGGGACAATCATGTAGATCATTGTCTCTCTTGTGATCAGTGTTCTTTAAACTATTTGGTACCTGTATTTTTTACTTGCATGTTGAATAGTGTCATTGGGGTCACTCATGCAAATTCATGTACCACCTGTATCTTTGACTTCCACATGTTTTCCTTAGTTTTCCATCTGATTTGAGTAGTGTTTTTGGGGGAACTCATGTAGATTATTGTCTCCTTAATCTTGACATTTGTATCTTTAATTTCTTGATGTTTTTCCTTTGTTTTCCATCTGATTCAAGAAGTTCCTTTTGGGAACTCATGTAGATTCTTGTTATCTTGATCTTGATCATCATTTGTTTCAAAATAGGTTCTACATTTGAGTACCATATCAATAATCATTCGACAATAGTCTACAACTTCTTTGTGCTTTAGTGATGTTCGAAATGTTCCTATTTTTCTAGACATTGTTTGGTTGGAGGCTTCTTAGTCCTTCATCTTCACCTTTCTATCTTTTGGAAAGAATTTTTCTCCCACTATGTTTTTCTCCTTTTTCTCCATTTTTGAGAGATTCTTTTATTTGTACATGGGTACCTCACTAGGCCTTATTTGTTGAGACCCATCATGCATTATTTTTAGGGTTTTTAGCTACTCCCTATGTTCATCTTAAAGGGGGTGTTAGAGTAATCATGCATTAGCTAATAATTATTTACTCTTTAATTGATTATTAGTCTAATTTATTCTCATGCACTTAATCTAAACTTGGGAGTTCTTTTATGCTTTTTGGGTTTTTCTCCTATATAGCACTCAACCCTCATTGTAATTCTTTCTTGAGCTTTCATATCTTTTTGATAGTCTCCTACTTTTGTAGCAGATCTCTTGTGTGGAAGGTTTCTTTATTTGTTGTTTGATCCTGTGACTCGTGGTTTTATGGTTTTTGACAATTCTAATAGCCTTCTTCCTCATTTGATGTGACAACAAATTTACAACAAGTGCATCCATCTTGGGATCTTTGAGGTTAGTAGTGATACCAAGAATGAAATTTTCCCATGACTTAGGTAAAGGACAAAGAAGAATAATGTATTTTTCATTTTCCTCAAGTTTAACATCTATAGATGCTATTTGACTCAAAATCAAATTAAATGAATTTAAATGCTCTACAATGGATTCACCTTCCTCCATTTTAAGAGAAAACAAATTTCTTTTCAAATATAGTTTTTCATGAGGCTCTTGGCTTGATAAATCTTACCCAATCATTTCCGTAATGGAAATGCACATTCTTCTCTTCAAATATATTCAAGAGGACAAAATCAACAAGAAATAATCGAATAGTACCTTGTGCCTTTTTTTCCATCTTCTCCCAATCACCATCACTTATTTTTTGGGTTTATTTTCATTTTCTTTAGCCACCCATTGATCTCTCTCTTCAAGGAGATCCTCCATTTTCAAATTCTATAGCTCATAGTTAGATCCATTAAAATTCTCAATGTTGAACTAAGATGCAGATGCAACGATGATTCCTGCAACAACAAATCTAGAAAATATAATTCCCATTGCCACACAAAAAACCTTTACACTTCCACCCAATAGACAAAGTCGGTCTAGCTTTGATACTAAATGTTAGAAATGGGTGATCCCACAATACTGGTTTACAATTTTTGGGAGATCCTATTTTTTGTTGAAATCACACATTTTTAGAAAATATAATGATTTAAAATCCTTGAAATTTTCCATTTAAAGTATTCCAATTGAAAAATGTTTGATCAAGCCACCTTAGATCAAACCCCCTTGGATAAAACCCCGCTATTTTTAAACCATACCTATAACAGAGTCTCCTTTACACCTATCAAAATGTTGATAAAAAATCACTTTTGATTTACCTTTTGGGGGACCAAATGAATCCATTTAAAATTTAAATAAATCACACAACTCAAGAGCCATACACATAACACAAGGATTTATTTGGAGAAAACTCTTTTGAGTAAAAAAGTCTAGCAATAAAAGAGGGTAAATCTATATTATTCTTCAAAGAGATTACAATAAATAGAATTTCCTCAATCTTGACTCTAATCCAATAGCATTTATGTACCTATAAAATATCTTATAGTGTCTCCATCTCAACCCCTCAATGTATAAACTCATGGGGACTCAAAATACCACCATAAAACATTACCATAGGTCAAAACAAGGTTTGAAAATACCATGGTAAAAATCCATATGACCCCATACATGATAAACATGGTCTCTTACATGACATTACACCCTCTTACAAGTTGTCATAAGAATCCCTAAAAAATAGGAGATGCTCTTACATGCATCATAGACAATCAATAGCTTATGAAAATATTATCTTACGCATATCATAGATGATTCTCACGTCCAAAATGATATCATCCACTTTTAACCCTTATAGTTGTCATAGAATCCATCATAACATCCTTAAAAATAGGTTTTTCATGTTATACCACTAAGTGGGCATCTTTTGACAACTAATAACTTATTTTTCAAGGCACCAACATGGGGCAAAAGTGGCAACCCAAAATCTCACGCCCATTTTGATTGAGCACAATTATTTAATAACATAAATGATATTTATCCATGGTAAAATGTAAAGTAACAATAAATAAATAACTTAAGAATTGCCAAGGTTGAGACACCTTCATTCCCAACATTTTGTAGGGTATTAGATTGTATATTTGGAGGGTTAATTTGAGGATATTCATCTCATCATTTTTTATAACCACATCATCACTCTTGGCCTATCATCTTCATCATCTTTAGAGCTTGTTCTACTTCAACTTTGGTGTAGGGACACCAAAACAACTTATCTAAATATGGTCATTTGATAGTTTTTGGGGTGTTTAAAGTCTAAAAGTGATGTGATAAGGTAATAATAGACCACTTTCCATGTATTGAGTCTATTTTGGGTCCGTTTGAGTTCACGTTGTCAAATTTTGTAATTCTTGCAAAAGTTGTCATAAGCAAAAAATGCAAAAATGCACGAAAATGGAAGTTGAACGGTCAGGGCATTCAAAAGTTAGTTGTAGCCCTTTTTTAGTGTTGAATACATTTAAAAATTCTTGTAAACCTCGATGGCATGGGTTGAAGAGTTAGTTTTGAAGTTTAAACAATAAAGGTTCCCTATTTTTCCTTGAATTTTTTGTGTATTTTCTGGTAAATTGTTGCTACAAGGTTTTCTACGGACCGTACTAAGTGCTCTTGACTTGTAATGTTTGGAATATGATGGAGATGTGAATCAACTTCATTTTTTTTTTTCTAGGACTGATTTCATAAAGTTTAGAGCATTTTAGAGGCACATTTTTTAAAACGGTTTGGTAAAACTCTTTTGAGGGTTTGAGTGCATAAAATGGACATTTAAACCATTCCACTTGGTTAAAATTGTGATATCTTGGTGGAATAGAATAATTAGGGGTAGGTTGTTGTTCTATGTAGTTTCCAAGAGCAAGGGAGGTGGTTTGTTGAATTTGGAGTGATTCCCTAGGTGATTTCATTCATGTTTTGAACAAAGAATGGAGGTTGTGAGTTGGGGTTTGATGAAAAGGTATTGATAAAGTGTGGGAGTCAATTGGGAGAGCATGTCAGACCCTATGTGATGTGTCTGAGGTGTTGATAAGGTGAGATAGGGCTTCAAGAGCACAGTTTCAATAAAACCTCTTGTAACTAGCCTAAAGGGGCCTAGATAGGGGTTTTGGGGTTTGGTGAATTAAATATTGTTCTAGTGGATAAAAATTATTGTTTCTAGCTATTTGTGACTTGGTTGAGGTTAGGAAATTGATATTTTTGGTTGAGAGGGTGTTTAGTTGGTAGATGCACTTTGGAAAAAAGGGCTAATTGAGCCACTGTCTAGCGTAGCAGTCCATTTTTGGAGGGTGTGTCCCAAAACAAGTGTTTTCACAAATTGGATATGTTTAAGAGGGCCTTAATGGGTATCTGAAAAATCTTTTGGATTTTGGATTGGAGACCTAACATGAAAATTGAGAAGGAAAAATGAGGTTTGATGACCTACTGGGAGAGTGGTGAGTTTGTAAAGGAATTCTAGGAAGTTGGGTTACTAAGTTTGGAAACTTGTTTTATTTGAGTTAGTTTTGAGGGGATTTGCATTTTACCTCCCTGCTCTACATCAAACCTTCACCACTTTTTCGATTGACATCATCTCATTCTGACATGTGGACCCTTGAGTAGTTTTCAAAGGAACACATCATTTGGATTTGGATCCTCTATTCACTCATTTTTTTGGATTGGATTCTCTAATCACTAGTAGATCTATTTCATCCTAACGAGAGAAATGTTGTTTATAGTAGTGGATCTTTTTTTATCTTTAGGCATTCATCATTGGCACATGAGCTCTTTCTTTATGGGGAAATCAATATGTTGCAAAGACAATTGTTGTTGCACCAAAAGATTGACTTGTTAATGCTTGATACAACCACCAGAGTTAATGAATCCACATGAGCTGATTAATCCATGTCAAGAACCCAAGCATTACATGGGACAATACAAGGAGAACAAGGGTGCACACCTTACAACAATCTCCCAATGCAAGTGAGGGGTTCAAATCGGTGACCCACACTCTGATACCAATTTTTGCAAAGATAGTTGTTGTTGCACCAAAAGATCGACCTATTAATGCCTAATACAATCACTAGAGTTAATGAATCCATGAGACTCAAGAGGTGATTTAAGCCATGTCACAAAGTCAAGTGTTGCACTACACAACACAAGGAGACCAAGGGCACACACCTTGCAACACCATATCCTTATTTCCTCTCTCCTAATAGGAGGGCATATATTTTACTTGTTTGACAAAAACAATCCTTGGGAGGTCACATTGAGTCCTCATTTTATCCTTCTCTCACTTGTGTATTTATTTTATTTTCTCTCTTTTGGAGAGGAATTTTTTCCCATATGGTTTTCTCCTTTTCTCTAGTTATGAGAGATTCATTTTTTGTGCATGGGTACCTCATCAGGCCTTGTATGTGATACCCATCTATGTATCATTTATTACATTCTTCATCATAATTTTTTAGCTTCTCCCTAAGTTGATCTTAAAGGGGGTGTTGGAGTAATCAGGATAACCACTTGATAATAAATTAATCATTAATCAATTATTAGCTCCCTTATTACTTTATTCACTTAAGCTAAACTTAGAAGTTGTTTTTTATTATTAGATTCAGTTATATTTAGCACATGTTGTATTATTACATTAGATCATGATAGTTGTCTCGATCTAATCAAACTCCCATCTAAGGTTTTCTTTTTATTTTATTAACATTCACCTTTCATTATAATCATTCATTCATATTAATTCATTACATGATCAATTGTATTTCTAGCTCATCTTTTCTCAAGGATGCATGAGCATATCAATGGATTTTTCTCTTCAAATGTGATAAGTGTTTTAGTTGCATGTGATTTCTTAGAATTTTTGGGTTCACTATCAACTCCAAGAATATCTTCTCCTAATATGTAGTTATTTTATTTTATTTTCTAAGAATTCTAGGAAAAAAATAGAAAGACCATGTTAGGTTGTTGTATGGCCAAACCACAAAGGCATAGTATCTTGATCAACTCCTTATAAATTGAATAATATTTAAAATAGTAAATAAGTGTTTGATACTTTACTCTTTTTATTGTGCCAAATTAAAATGTGTCACTAGCAATTTCTTTCTAGAATGATTTCTCTATTGAATGCTTGTAATATTTTATTAGAATGAATTATCTAATGTCTCTAAATATTAACGCATAACACCAAATCAAGTCAAAAGTGTGTTTATCTGGGGTTGCACTCTTATTTATGAACTTATTTTGGAATAAAATAACAATTAAATTGAAGTGAAAAATGACTAAATGAAAATAGGTACATATATAAGTGTGATGAACAAAAAAATAAGATAAATATATTAGAATATGTATAAATAAAAAAGAATAAAGTTCAACATTTGATAGCATGTATTTATATAAATAAATAAATGAAATATTGCAAAACAAATCTACACACGAAATAATGATTAAAAAAAAGATAATTATATACTTTTCCATCTTAAAATTAGAGAGACTTTATTATAATTCATATTTATGTTATCTTATTATATATATGGATAATGTTGTCATCACACACGTAAAAAATAATAATAATTAAAAAAAAGGATAAATATATATTTTCCATCTTAAGATTAAAGAGAATTTATTATAATTTATATTTATATTATCTTATTATATATGTGGAGAATGTTGCCATTTCCCTATTAATTTAATCTCCTATTTCAAATTTAAGAAATTAAAATATATATATATATATTCAAAATCATATTAATATAAAATAAAATCCCAACCTTTGGATCCCCTTCATTGATGATTGTCAAGTGTAACAATGTGTTCTAGGAAATGTCTTAGTAATAGCTCACTATTTCTTCCATTTCTTCTCTCTTGTTTTAACATAATTTAAGATTGTTAATAAGAACTCATCCAATCATCTCATCTTGGCTTCTAATTGTTTGCATGTACACTCCCCACCTTCCAAACTTATACTTCTTTTTCATTAATCCCTTAACAAACTAATTCATGCAAAATATCCATCTTAATTTTTTATTTACAATTGCACTAACAATCCTCAAAGTTTGCTAGTGAATAGAAAAATTGCAATGGACTAGCACCATGGAAATCATAATTAAGCATAATGAATTTTAAAATATTGTAGACTATGCCTCTAAACTATCAACTTTATTATCTTTGCAAAAAAATAATATTAAAGTTAATAGATGGAAAATATTGCAAAGAATACACAAAAAAAAAGAAGATAATTTATGATAAACAAAATACAACAAAGCTAAGATTATAGTACTTTTATTATATTCAAATTATGAATTTACATGTGAATATTTTTCTTTTTAAATAATACAAATTTTAACTATGATATCATTTATATCTTAAATTTGTTAATAAGAAGTTTATTTCATTTATTCTTTTAAAATTTAAAATTTAATTCTTAGAGGGTTCCCTAAATTTATAGAAGTGGACAAGTTTAATATTTTAAGTTCTAAAATTTTAGGAAGGTGGTCTCACAATTTTTTGAAGCAACAATCAATGCCAAAATTAATTAAAATTTTAAAAAATAATGTTTAAATTATTATAAAAGAAAAATTAGATAAGTGAAATATGACAGCAAAATCTCTTAAATTGGTGGGGAGAAATTTTTAGCCATGCTCCAAGACACCCTTGAAAAATATAAAATCTAAAAAATAAAGACTTCCATTTTCTTGAGCAAGATTATAATTCATCTAATAGTTTTTTTAAATCTCATTAAACCTTCTAATCCACACTATAGTGTGTAGGTGATTCCATAAAATTGTTTCCTTAACTTAATTTTACCTTTATTAATAATGTTGGAAGCTTTATTTCATATAAAACAAATTTTAAAAATTGAAATTGATTCAATATTAAACTATGGTTCCATGGAAAGGGGTTTCCAATATTCTAATGATTGGTACTAAGAACTTCCAAGAATATTCTCCAAATAGATATACATATCGTCAATAAATATATTTAAAATATCTATACTGATCTTATATAATACAATATAAAAAATAAACTAAATTATAAAAAAATCATCCAAAATATTCATTCTTTAACAATTTAATTTCTAAAAACATCCTATATATAATAATTAATTTAAAAGTAGTCATTACAAGGACTGTCTTGATAACAAATAGATAATCTTATAGTTCATCATTACAGAAGTTGCTACAACATAAATTCCAACAAAACCAACTAAAACAAATACAAGAAGCAAAACGATAACAACACTCCATACAAATTGTATCTTTAAATAAAATTAGAGAAAAGCTGCCAAAAACCCATTACAGGGGTTACCACTTGAAATGTTCAACAATAGACCATTAGTGTCCAGGTCAATTTCGCAACCTGCATCAGATTAATATACATTAATATTAGTAAAAATAACTTAAAAAATCCTAAATTGGAGGATGCATAATATGCGAATTATATGGTTCTAGCAACAATTCTAAAATCACAATTTTTTAAAGCAAAAATGTAAGTACTTACAGAAAATATACTGTCGACTGGTCTCTTTCTTATTAATTATAATATCCATAGGCAATAGTAATTCCCAATACAACAAAAGGTGGAATTATATAGACGAGGGTTTCTTTAAGCTGCTTCATAAGTCGGGCTCGGATTTCCAATGTAGCTTTGAAATTATACTCAACGGCCCACAAAATCGCCAACAAAATGAGCGAAAGTGCTGGTGCAGAAAAAGCTGTCGCTATGTCACCCCAAAACAACAATTCATAATTATGTTTAGATTCACGAGGTACTGTCACCAGGATGGTTGCACTCAAGAACGCAAGTCCAGTAGAGACTACGGAAATCCCCAAGCTCATAACTGATAGCTTGGCCAATAATGAACGATCTGCAGTAAGCTTTGTTTCCAAGCGTTCTCGAAATAGCCAGGCAATGACAACTGTGAGGGAGGCAAACATGGCAAGGCTATCAGAGAACAAAAACACTTTAAAAATGGTATGCAGGGCCATTCGAGCAATGAATGATGCAGGGACATTTCCTTTGTCTTTATCGTCAATTCCTCCCGGTACCGCAAAAATGGCTGCAAATGTGATGGTGGCAATGAGTGATGCCACCAGGGTGTCCACATCCATTATTTTTGCAACTTCATTGCTCTCTTTTTTAGAATCCATTGAATTTGAATTTCCTATGAAACTTCTAGATGCTCCGTGATCTGTTAAAATGCCTGTGATCTTGGTAAACTTGGATTCATTTTTAAATGTCGCAGGAGCAGCTTTGTCAAGAGCAGTAAGTCCTTCATTATTGACATTATTGATGGAGTTCGCATTTACAAAATATAAAAGATATTCCACAAGCTGCAAGATTAACAAAAAGGAATGTTCACCTTAATTGTTTTCGAATTGGTAATTAAAATAATAATATTAAAATAGCCACCACAATATATAGAGTAATCTTATATGATAGTTTATCAATTATGAAAAGGGCAGCAAGAAAACAAAGGCTAATATTTGAAATGAAAATCTAAAGTATTGATACAGCTTTAATCTAGAAATCTTATCATCAATCTACAAATTCATAATAGTAGAAAAGAAAAAGAAAATATGATGACCTACCTCTGGATCCACTCCATTGATAGTTGCTAGGTGTAACAATGTGTTTCCAAGGATATCTCTATCATAGCTCACTAGTTCTGTCATTTCTTCTATCTTGTTTTGAGGGAGTAGCTTCTTCACTATTTCAAATTGGTTGTGTTCGACAGCAAAGTGTAGAGCAGTTTTAAGGTCTGTACTACGAATTTCAACACAATCTGGCATTATAGACAAGAATTCATCCATCATCTCTTGATTGCCTTTGATTGCTGCTATATGTACTGCACACCTTCCAAACTTATCCTTCTTTGTCATACAAAACCCACAAAACTAATTCATACAAAACCCACAAAACCAATTCATACAAAACCTCCACCTTAATTGTTTATTTGCAATTTCGCTCACAATCTTTGGATTCCCCCCGTGAACAGCAGAATGCAATGGAATGGCACCATGAAAATCATGAACACTCATAATGAGCTGCAAAATGTTGCAGAAACTCTTCCTCTCAAGTATCAAGTGTACTATCGCTGCAACATATTAATATTAAAGTCAATATATGGAAACAAATGGCAAGCAAACAATGATAAAAAGGGAATAAAAGCATGGCAAAAAGAAAGGGCGGTGTCAGGACTGCATAAAATACATTAAAAAATGGGAATCCCAGAATAGATTTAAAGGTGAGGGTTACCACAATGCCCTCCGTAAGCAGCAACGTGAAGGCAAGTTTGGTGGTCATTCCTTGGCTAGAGGATGATATATACCGGTGTGGCTTTCACCAAAACCTTCACTGCTTCCATGTGACCGTGCTCTGAAGCTATTAGCAGAGCTGACTCTCCAAACTGATTGCGTCAAGCGGCTGCACATTTGTTGTAGCGGAGAAGAGCACTAATTATCTCATGATTTCCCCGCTTAGCAGCTTCGTGCAGCGGCGTGTTGCGATCAGCATTTCGAGCTCCAGAACAGCCTTTCACATTGTCAAGAATCCATTGAAGGAGCTTCAAATGGCCTTCCTTTGCAGCAATGTGCAGAACAGTATTGCTTTCAAAAGTAACTCCCTTCAATTGTCGAGGGGTTTGCCTGTGCAATTCCTTAATAACATCAAGATCGCCATTTTTGGCAGCAAGGAAAACTTGACGCTCCATCATGGTCTGGTATGTGCTGAAGTCTTGTCTGTCTTTGCAATTTATGAAGAGGAATTGTAAATTTGTAGCTCATTTCCAAAGGCAAGGACTTGTTGCATGATTTATCACATGCTTTTGTGCAGATTCCGTATATACAGTACGTAAAAGCTAACCCACAAAATTTTTTCCCGCTCTTCTCGGAACCTGGGAATGTGGAGTTTGGGGATTACCGGTTCAAAAATTTCCTCCATCTGTTGGATTTAGGAGGAGAATCCACTTCCAGATATAAAGGATTTCAACACAAACTCTTCATGAAGAAGAATGGAATTTATACAAAACAAATAAGACAAAAACAGGGCAACACATTGCTACAGCAATGACAAATTATCTATTCATTAGAAAGCTTTAAAGACAAACACAGTAAACTTCCATTAAAACTGAAAATTGATTTAAACAGAAATTAGCCCATTTACAGTGTCTATAATATCTGACCAGTACAGTTTGACAGAGAAAACTTGATGCTGCCAGCATCTACCCTTTTTGTATCTTACAGGAGCTTCTGCATATTATACCTGCAGGGAGTAGAACAGCAGTGTACACTATAAAAATGGAATGGTTTTCTATAAAAGTAAAAAAACCGTGTTTTCCTACTGTTGCGTGGAGCTTTAGGGAAAAAGCTATTAACAAATGGCCTGGCAAAATACACAGGTGTCAAAATTTGTAAACCCAATGTATTTACATCGCTCAGCAAACATTAAAACTTTGGACAGCTAATATGATAATTGTCAAACAAAAGATGGACGGTGGAGCTGCTACATGTCTTCCTCAATGTGTTGTGCTGGCATTAAGCATTAGTGCTTTCAATCTCCCCCTTAATGCTTAATGTGCAAACGCCCATCATTTGTCTCAACCTTTCAAAACTTTCTTTTGAAACTACCTTGGTAAGTATGTCAGCAATCTGATCATTGGTTTTGCAAAACTTCAATTCAATCTGTCCCTCAGCCACTAGATTCCTAATAAAATGATATTTGATATCTATGTGTTTTGTTCTATTGTGAAAGACAGGATTTTTAGTGATGGCAATTGCTGAGTTATTATCACAGTATAACACAGTTCGCATATTTTGTTTTTGTTTTAAATCTGTTAAGACTCTCCTCAACCATACTACTTGGCATGAAGCTGAAGTTGCAGTAATGCACTCAGCTTCAGTTGAAGACAAAGAGACTGAAGACTGTTTTTTTGAGGACCAAGAAATGGCACCTGTGCCCAAGGAAAATACATAACCTGAAGTGTTTTTTCTGTCAGTAATAGAACCAACCCAATCACTATTTGTAAATCCTATTAAACCAAAATCATTTACTGGAGCATACCCAATGCCAAAATTGCTAGTACCCCAAACATATCTCAGAACTCTTTTCATTGCACAAAAATGCATTTTGCTTGGATTTTGCATGAACCTTGAAAGCAAACTAATAGAAAACATGATATATGGTCTAGTAGTTGTTAAATACATAAGGCTACCAACTAGACTCCTGTACAATGTTTCATCTACTTTTTCTGACCCATCGTCCTTAACCAATTTTTCACTCAGGTTCAATGGTGTATTCATCGGTTTGCAATTCTTCATCTTGAATTTATTAAGTAAATCATTGACATATTTACCTTGTGAGATGAAAATGCCATCATTTTGCTATCTTACCTCTATCCCAAGGAAATAATGCATTAACCCCAAATCTGTCATTTCAAATTCAGACTTCATTACATGTCTAAACTCATTCATTAACTCTTCACTATTCCCTGTGTATATTAGATCATCTACATATATACATATGACAATTAAATCACCTGAACTCTGATATTTCACATATAATGTGGGCTCATTTTCACTCTTTTTGAAACCATTTTTCTGAAAATAATTATCTATCCTACTATACCAGGCCCTAGGTGCCTGCTTGAGCCCATAAAGTGCCTTTTTTAACCTATAGACCTTTTGTTCTTGCCCTGCAACTCCATAACCAAGTGGTTGTTCTACAAACACTTCTTCATTCAAATAACCATTCAAAAAAGTTGATTTAACATCAAATTGATAAACTTTCCACCTATGTTGAGCTGCTAATGATAAAACTGTTCTGATGGTGTCTAATCTAGCAACTGGAGAGTAGGTTTCAGTGTAATCAATACCTGGCTGTTGAGAAAAACCCTTTGCCACCAATCTTGCTTTATGCCTTTCAATAGATCCATCAGCTTTATATTTAGTTTTGTAAATCCATTTTAGCCCAATAACATCTTTTTCAGGTGGAAGGTCAGCTAGTTCCCATGTTTCATTCTTTTCAATTGAAGCAATTTCTTCATTCATGGCTTTAATCCACACTTCATGTTTTATAGCCTCCTCAAATTTTCTTGGCTCAACTTGAATATGAGACAATAAAGCAAAATTTACAGTTGCATCAAGACTAGTAGTTCCTTCATAAATTTCTTTAAGACTTTTTACCTTTCTTGGAGGACTAGAGCTTGGACTAGGTGGAGAAGGTGGTGTGCTAAAAAAGGATGGTACTGTAGGAATTGAGCTGCTACTCAAACCATGAGAAGATGGGACATCAAGTTCTAAATCAATGATCTTTTGCTTTTCCTCATTCAACTTTTTTGTCCATTGCCAAGCTTCACTTTCAACAAAGATAACATCTCTACTAACAATCAACTTTTCACTTACCGGATTATACAAACGATAACCCTTTGTCTCCTCACAATACCCAATGAAGATGCATTTCTCACTCTTGTCATCAAACTTTTTCCTTTTTTGTTCAGGTATGTGAGCATAAGCAATACATCCAAACACTCTCAAGTGTGCAACCCCAGGTTTTCTCCCACACCATGCCTCATAAGGTGTCACATTTTTTACACTTTTGGCTAGACACCTATTCAACAAATAAACTGATGTAGCAACTGCTTCAGCCAAAAAAGTATTTGGCAGATCCTTGGCTTTCAGCATGCTTCTAGCCATTTCCACAATGGTGCGGTTTTTACGTTCAGCAACTCCATTTTGTTGAGGAGTATAACTTGCAGTCAATTGCCTTTGAATTCCATTAGTCTTGCAGAAATCTTGAAACTCATTAGAGGTGAATTCTCCCCCTCTATCTGAATGCAGCATTTTAATAGGACAACCAATTTATTTTTCCACACTAGCCTTGAACTGCTGAAACTTGCTAAGAGCTTCTGATTTTTCTTTAATAAAGTAAACCCAAGTCCTTCTGCTGAAATCATCCACAAAGATTAAAAAATATTTATTCTTACTAAGAGACAATGTCTGCATTGGACCACAAATATCAGTATGCACCAATTCAAGAGGTACTTTTGCTCTCCAAGCTCTTCCTGCTAGGAAGGAATCTCGATGTTGTTTGCCAATAATGCAACCCTCGCATACTTGATCATTATGAGAAATGACTGGTAGGCCCTTCACCATATTCTTTTGAGAGAGTACTTTAAGTCCTCTAAGATTTAAATGCCCATATCTAGTGTGCCATAACCAAGATTGGTCCTTGTAACTAATTCTAAGGACTGTAGTTTCACTATATGCAAGTGTCAAAGGAAATATCCTATTATGCAACATACCAACTTTGGCCACTATTTGATTATTTTTCCTTTTGTCATAAATGACACATTCATTGTTGTCAAATTTTGTTGAATAGCCCTTTTCAACAAGTTGCCCTATGCTCAACAAGTTATGTGCTAGCCCAGGAACATACAAAACATCATTGATATACCTTTCCTGACCTTGCTTTTCTTTGACTGCAATTGTTCCTTTACCTGCAACTTCAACTTCTTTATCATCACCAAGTCTCACATGTGTTTTAAATGACTCATCCATAGTTACAAAAATATTTTTATTTCCTATCATGTGGCTACTACAGCCACTATCCAAAAGCCATACTTTTTCTAAGTCTTCCTTTATGGCATTGCAAGCAAGGAACAAGCTAGTATCTGACTGTCCTCCTTTTTCTTTAGAAAAATGTGCACGTTGTTTGTTCTTTTTCACACAATCTCTTTCAAAATGCCCAAACTTTTTACAATAATGGCACTGTACATGTGATCGATCATAACTTGAATTGCCTTTCTATCCATCACTAGAGTTCCTTCCTCCAAAATAATTTATATTTTGCCCAGTACTAGTGCCTCTATTGAAATAATTGGTTCTTCCTCTTCCACTAAACTTCCTTGCATTCCTATGAGATGTCTCTTCTGATCCTTTTTCCTTTTTCTTTGAGATACTTATCTTGGTTTGGAAGGCCTGTTCAACTGGTTTTTTAGTATACCTATTTAACCTTTGTTCATGGGTTTGAAGAGACCCCATAAGCTCATTTACAGAAAGAAGAGCTAAATCTTTTGACTCTTCAATAGCAACCACCACAGGATCAAATTTGGGAGGGAGACATCTTAAGATTTTTTCCACAATCTTTTGATCTACCAGAATTTCTCCATAGGATCTAATCTGATTGACCAAGACCCATAACCCGAGTAAAAAACTCTTGCAAAGATTCTGACTCTTTCATAAACAAATTTTCAAAGTCTCTTCTGAGCATTTGAAGTTTAATTGTTTTTACTTTATCTGTTCCTTGATAAACATTCTGCAACAAATCCCAAGCTTGTTTGGATTTAGTAGTTGCAACAATTCTAGGAAAAATTGACTCATGTACAGCCTGTTGAATAATAAACAAGGCTTTTGAGTCTTTTTTTCTATTTTCCTTCAATTGATCTCTTTGTGCCTGAGTTAAGGCTGCAAGAGCTTGAGCATCTATAGGCTCTGTAAACCCTTGTTCTACCAACTCCCACAAATCTTGAGATATGAATAAAGTTTTCATTTTTTATACTCCAAAAATCATAATTTTCTCCTCTAAACATAGGGATTTGAGGCTGGGTTAAACTTGAACCATTAGCTGCCATTCTTAAAAATTGCAATTCTCACAAACTCCTCACAAACTTTTCACTTCTCTACTGAGAATAAACCCACCTAACCTTTGGATGCTCTCAAGGGACATACAACATTCTAATTTCCTGATACTCTATACCACTGTTGGATTTAGGAGGAGAATCCACTTCCAGATATAAAGGATTTCAACACAAACTCTTCATGAAGAAGAATGGAATTTATACAAAACAAATAAGACAAAAATAGGGCAACACATTGCTACAGCAATGACAAATTATCTATTCATTAGAAAGCTTTAAAGACAAACACAGTAAACTTCCATTAAAACTGAAAATTGATTTAAACATAAATTAGCCCATATACAGTGTTTATTATATCTGACCAGTACAGTTTGACAGAGAAAACTTGATGCTGCCAGCATCTACCCTTTTTGTATCTTACAGGAGCTTTTGCATATTATACCTGCAGGGAGTAGAACAGTAGTGTACACTACAAAAATGGAATGTTTTTCTATAAAAGTAAAAAACCCCTATTTTCCTACTACTGCGTGGAGCTTTAGGGAAAAAGCTATTAACAAATGGCCTAGCAAAATACACAGGTGTCAAAATTTGTAAACCCAATGTATTTACATCGCTCAGCAAACATTAAAACTTTGGACAGCTAATATGATAATTGTCAAACAAAAGATGGACGGTGGAGCTGTTATGTGTCTTCCTCAATGTGTTGTGCTGGCATTAAGCATTAGTGCTTTCACCATCGACATTCAAAATCTTTGTTTTTTTTTAATTTTAAAAGATGGACAGTGGAGCTGCTACGTGTCTTCCTCAATGTGCTATGCTGGCATTAAGCATTAGTGCTTCCACCATCAACATTCAAAATCTTTGTTTTTTTTTTAAATTTTAAGTATTAAATTAATCTAATATAATAGTAAAGAAAATTTAATAATTAAATTTATTTAATTACAATAAAATCTCTTGGGCAATGAAGGAAATTTGATGGATTTTTTTTAATTTTTTAATATAACACATTTTCCCAATAAAAAAAGGTACAGAAGACATGGGACAACGAACAAGTCTCCAACCTGATCAGTTTACATTAGCTACCCTACTCCCAGCTTTAAGACAATTTTTAAAACAAATTTTGAGTAAATTGTCTTAACTTGAGACAAAAAAAAAAGTTGTGTATTGTCTCAAGTATTGTCTTTAAGCGAGTGTCTTAAAGTATTGTCTTAAAAATCGTCTCTATAAAGACAATATGAAATAGAAGTATTTTTGTCTCTTTAGAGACAATTTCATTTTTGTCTCTTTAGAGACAATATTTGGGATTAAAGACATATTGTTAAAAATTGTCTCTCTAGAGACAATATGTAAAAATGTATTAAAAAAAATAAACAATTTATTTTAAATATCTTTTTAATGTGTTCTTCAACATTCAATGTTTTCAAATTCTGGTCGTCCTCCTATTGGTTGGAATTTTTATTTTTATTTTTCCAAATGCGATGGAAAATTATGACAGAAATTATCAATGATTTTGAAGCTGGGAGCAATGAACAATTGTCGAATATACAAAGCATAATGTTCATAAAAAATAAAGAAAATAATGCATCATAATCCGAATTCATAAAGTTAATGCCAATTAATATTTTTTTATTTATAGTTTATAAAACTGTTCATACAATCATAAGCAACACATACATCGTAACATGGCGTGAGAAAACAATTCATTTCTAGGAATGAGAAAATGTTAATATTTTCCTAAAACCGAGTCGAATATACTCAACTACCGGCATAACTCTTTCAAGCATGGCAAGGTAGCTTGACAAAGAGTTGACTCAATTGTCTGGACTGGACAATTTTGCTTTAGAGTGGGAACTTTCTTCTTCTTGTGTGCCTATTTTTGGTCCTCTCAAGGTTAATAACCTTTCATTGTAACAATCCACTAAATCATGTACTTTGTTATTGATGAATGATAGGATTTCCAAATCATCTTTGAGCATAGCATAGCCTTTCGAGATTTTGATACAATTTTGGAGAAAGTTGAATTCTTCCTTTAAAATAATTAATAGGGTGAAAGCAAAATTTTCCTGCAAGGAAACAATATTAGATTTAACAAGTAAATCCATTTGCATTATTCGTTTAAAGAACCACAAATCCACAAGTCTCTACACATGAACTGAAAATAACAAATCTACAAATCAAACCCCCAAAAAATATCCAATTATATGTAGCCACTACATTGTGGTCATTTGATAGCCCAAAAGTGAAAATACGTGATCCCAAAAAACTTTTACAAATATTTTCTTTCATATTAACTTACTGCTCAAGCTGGGCTGCAAACTATGCAACTTTAAGTTGGCACTGGTTAGTTGTACTAGTAACTTCACCTCGGTAGAGCTTTGCAACTCACTCAAACTATTCCATAGCCAGTTCCAAATTTTCTTCAGCTTCATATATTTCACCAAATTCCTATAGAAAACAATATTCTGAATTTCAATAAAAATCCCTATCTAAAACAAAAAGGTAAATTTACTCATAACCTGATCATCATAAAGATATTCACAAAATAACCATATAGCTTCAGCAATGAATGCCTTGTACATTACATCCAACCAAGAAATTTGTAGTCTTAACAACATATCAAAACATATTCAAACATTGAATTACCTTGCAGTGTTTTCCAACCCTCGACAATCTTCTTATCTCCAAGAAGAGATTAATAGTCAAACCTAAGCACCTAGCAGCCTCTGCACAACATTAATTAGTAAATCAAGACCACTTCCTATCCAACAATAATAAATGACACCCAACCTTCTCCCATTCTAATATAACGTGAAGAAAAATTACCACACAACAAGAGAGAAATTTAGACTAATATCATGACAAAATAACACAAAGGAGATGAAGACACTGGATTGTAGACTAAAGGAAAATATGAAATATAATTCTTCCCTCTACAATCCATTCAGTCTAATATGAAAGATTATACACAGCAACATGTTTTTGATGGAAATGAACAGTAGTTATCTCAATTAATGAATTTGACAATCAAGAACCTTCAATTAGAAGTAAAATAACACCAGTTTCTCACATATAAGGGTATGTGTAGGATCATGATGGGCCAAACAGGCCCTTAAGTGGCAATGAAAATTCAGAAAAATTAGAGTTAGGCAACTTGACGTAAAATTTTGAATAAGTTATCTATATTATTTCAAAAACATGTAAAAATAGATTATGTGGGAATTGAATGTAGTTTCTAAA